>JAUMHQ010000081.1:3747241-3768116 GCA_032361165.1 Enteromius paludinosus
GTAACCTTGGCCAGATCTGTGCCTTGCCACAATTATGTCTCTGAGCTCTTCAGGCAGTTCCTTTGACCTCATGATTCATATTTGCTCTGACACACATTGTGAGCTGTAAGGTCTTATATAGACAGATGTGTGGCTTTCCTAATCAAGTCCAATCAGTATAATCACACACAGCTGGACTCAAATGAAAGTGAACCATCTCAAGGATGATCAGAAGAAATGGACAGCACTTGAGTTAAATATATGATTGTCACAGGAAAGGGTCTGAGTACTTAGGACTATGTGATATTTCAGTTTTTCTTTTTTAATAAATGTCAACAATTGTGTGTTTTTCTGTAAATATGGAGTGTACATTAATGAGGAAAAAAAAAAAATACTTAAACGAATGGCTGCAACAAAGAGTGAAAAATGTAAGGGGGTCTAAATACTTTCCGTACCCATTGTAACTTCAGAATAATTCAAAGTAATAAATGGAGCAACTAAGAATAGTTTAAAAAATGATCTAGATCAGTAGGAGCTCTCTTGTATGACAAAAAGCATAAATGTAATCCAATGTTCAGTCACTGTCTGTTTAAACAGAGCTGAAACTCTTGTGATCTGCCATTTTACTGGTTGAGCAGTGCTCAGCCTTATAACCTCCTCTAGAGGTTCAGCAGATACTTTCAGTGCTATAGACTGTCAATAGCTATGTTTCCATCACCCTGTTTCAAAGCACATTTTGAAGTATCACATGAGAAACAAGTAATGGAAATGCCAAATTTAGAATAAAAGTCCCTTAAACATAAAAAAATAATAACAATTGTAATTCACTTAAACATTTTCATAACTATTGATTGATTGATTGACTTTATAAATCCCACAATGTGGAAATTTCTTAGGAACAGCAGCAACAGTAAAAATAGACAATTTAACAGGATCCATAGGATCCGCAAAAAGTAACAGTATAAATAAATTGTGACATACAGTATATAAAATGTCAAACAACTTTTTAATTTACGTTTGAGTAATTACTGAGGGGTTAACGTGTTTTCACTTTAAAATTATGGTCCCAATCACTAGTAGTTCCTTAGTAGCACGTTGGCTTTAAAGTAAAAAATGTACTAATTATTACAGTGTTACTCTGTCTATTTTTCACTTTAAAGCTAACATGCTACTAAGGAACAACTAGTGATTGGGATCATTATTTTAAAGTCAAAAACACGTTACATCTGGTTCCTCCGTCGCCTCCGCCTTGCTTGTGGAGTAGCTTGAACCATGTCCGATAGAGGGCTTCCTTCACCCTCTTCGGATCTGTTCCCCTCACTTTAGTAAGACCTCTTCTACCCAGGACTCTGTGTGCTCCAAATTCCAACCTCTGCTTCTGGTAAGAAAATCCAGGCACCCCGGCAGGGCACGTTTACTGGCCTTCAGGTCATTGGGTTGGCTTGTTTGAGTTTCCATTTGGCCTGACACGCTGTCCAATCACAGTCTGTCAGCATTTGGGCCTCCTACGTGATGCAGTCGGGGTTGTGGCATTTTCCATAGGGACCCCATGACGTCAGTCAATGACGTAACGTCATAATGACTGACTGAAAGGGAACGTTTGGGTTGCGTATGTAACCCTCGTTCCCTTAAAGGTGCCATAGGATGCATTGAAATTATTTTTATTTATTTTAAATTATTCTCTGATACGTACATAGAAGGTATGTAGCTTAGGTAAGGGGAAAAATGCTAGTATTGGTCATACTGAAGCAGCAAGCAATGCAAGCCCTAAATAATTATTGGAAGATTCCACAAGAATAACTTAAATTACAGAAACATTCTCAGCCCTCTCTTTTTCCCTCAATGGCTCTCATATCAAATGCAGAGTGCCTCAGCAGTGAGCTAAAAGTGGTGAGTCGAGCAGCTCCAACTGTCAGAGACCTACCGTGTCCTCATGGGTTTGATTAACATAATGGCAAAGTTGTCTCGTCAACGCTATACAGCATATGAATCCCCAAGTGTCTTCTCAGCATCGTCCAAATGATGAGCACCAGAGAGACGGAAGTTCTCACCCACCTTGCTCTTTGATTATGTATTAATTTGTCCTGTCCAAGTGATAATCTCCTCGTCTTTCTACAAGGACCCCTCCTCCTTTCCAAATCTCTTGAGCTTCATTAATTGGAGTTCTTAGCCTTGATGGATGAACGGCGAAGAGGAAACCACATGTATAAGTCCCTCTGATTGAAATCATTCCTTTGGCCTTCATTGTGTGAGCCGGTATACTCCAAGGCCTCGTTTCCTAAAAATTCTTGCCTCCAGCTTCCATCTCCGAGTAACTGGATTTAACACAGAGTTGGAGAGTTTGAAATCGCTATGTTCAGAATGTTTACACTCAGTCCGGCTTGCTTTAATTGGCCGTATCAGATGTAATTTTCTATTTCCCGAAGATATTCAGGAGCCAACCAAGATTTTACTAATTAAATTGTGATTTTGCCGTTAAATGCGGTATTGTTTCAAGCGATGCTGCCAAAATCCAACTTGTCTCAGCGCCAACAGATACAGTATGTCTGCAGTCTGCCAGCATACAGAAATGCTTGAATCAGCCTTGTCGCAGCTGAAACTAGTGGATTTACTAATGGTGAAGGTAGTGCCTGCCTGAGGACTAGAGCAACTGCTTTTTCCTCTGCTGCTTATGAGTTCTTTTCTCAGGGTGTCTCTTCGGATGGTGTTCCACCAGTTTAATGGATTGGGACAGAAATGGTAATGTTTTCCCCAGCATCGACTCTGACTTTAAAGTGGGAGGATATTCCTCCCTCAGCTAGGTTATTGAGAGAAAGCTTTGGGCAGGATGGATTTTCTGCCATTCTGGCAGGGGTCCTTGCCTCAGGGGTTGATTGACTTGAGACTACTAATGTTTGGAACCACTGAATCATGCTTCATAGGATCCATGGGAAACTCAAGACAACTGTGGCTGGTACGAAGAGCTGCTGGAAGTCCCCTCAGGGTACATAAAGGTTGACTAATACCAGAATAGCGCAGTGTGACAGTAGCTGGCAGTGCTGCACTGATATCGCAGCAAGCACAAAATGTTTAATAGCATTTAGTATGGTGAACTATGGAAGGCCATGCATTACTTTATTTAATTTTTGTTTCAAATTTTTGTTTTCAAAAATGTAAAAAACAATTTACTTCAGAATCCTAACATAAATGGAATATTGAAGGTTGGAGTTGCTTCTTTTGCTTTAATACTGCCACCTACTTCACAATACCAGCATGCCAAGAGTAAAATAAAGAATAGGGCTTAGGAGAGCCGGTACAATCAGTTAAAAAGATGCTCAGGTCCTTCAGATCCTTGCTTGAGACTTCACCTACTCTATAACAATCATATTCCAGTTACTTTTTTTGGCTGTCCAAATGTTCAGAATCCCTACACTGTCTATAAAGATAAAGTAGAGCCTAAAAGTTGTGAAGTTGAGATATATCACTGACAAACACAGAGCTTTCACTCTGAGTTAGTTCCTGAATAAAACAAACCAACTCATTTTTGATGCAGTACCATATGCTTTCCTTGTAAATGTCTTTTCTTACTTCAAGAAACAAGAAAATAAATTGAGATCTCAAGTAAACAACTTTTGCTCTGTGGGGGTCACAAAAAAAGATGACAATAAGACAAGACAGGAAAAAATGGTGAATGGACTCTAAAAATGGCCTATAAATTCCTTAAAAATAATAGTCAGCAAACATTAATATAATGTAATGTAATGTAATATAATATAATATAATATAATATAATATAATTTTACTGTGGAAACAAAAGAAAAAAAAAACATCTGTACATAACATGTAGTAAAAACTTTTTCACAATGTAATCTACTTCTACTACTATTGCTACAGGCAAAAAGTTAACAATGGTTTTGTTAAATTATTTTGAGGAAAGGCTTTTTGAATGAATAACATTAAACCGACTGACGAAGTGGATTCTCACTTAGTTTGATCATATTTTTTCTCACAAATGCCAAATTAAGTGTGAAATGATGGTCTAAAATATTTCAGGTGAAACACTGATAGTGTCACGTGTCAGTGGAGAATGGTGAGAGGAGGACTGATGAATAAAGTGCATACCTCATTTGAGCACGGATGCTAGAACATTAAGCGCAGAAAAACAGCGAGTGTAGCGTGGGCTCACATTCACACGTAGGTAGGAATGACAGGGTAGGGGAAAAAAACGAAATACAAAAATACAGCTTAAGTAGGTTATGAGTGATACTAAAAAAAGGAGAGAGGGCGACTGGAGAAGTTGTGCAAAAACTTTTGAGCAGGTTGTCAAAAGTAAGTGAATATCGAACCGCAGGTGAAGCGCATTTTGCTCGGAGCTCACCTCTCAGGGGAATCTGTGATGTGCTGTGCCAGGTGACAGCTCTACATTTACCGTTTGTCTTATTTCATTCAGGTAAATTAAGGTGAGCTTGAGGGCAAACATGTCTATCTGTGTGGGTGATGTGGTTCTTGCTTTGGTGTTGTGCAGTGTTGTGATAACAAGGATGAGCAGCTGTTGTCAAAGCTAAGGAGGGCTATATTACCTGGAGAAATGGGTGTGTAAATAATCTGTCACTGAAAAAACATCTAGTCCAGTTCATATACCTGCAATGTCAGAATACACAGCATGTTTTTTTTCAATGGCCAAATGGAGTATTATGCTTTTTTCCTGCAAAATGGTGTATGAGCAGCACGGCCCATGACTGGCCCATGTTAAACAGAGAAACCTTGACCCCATGGTCCAGTGTCCTGTCTAGATTAACTATGTGAATCGGGATGAAGAGGTCTTTGGGGAGCTGTGTGGAAGCTCAGGGTCACTCTGGACTATATTAGTCATGAAGTTGAATTAATCACTCTTAATGAGGTTACACTCCACAGAAAGATGAATCTCACTACCCTCAATGTCATACTGAACCTGGAGATTTTACACAATCACAGATTACATTTCAGTGATGGATTTCAACATACACACTACATACTTTTTAATCTTCTGGTTACTGATCTGTCCATGGAAGGCAGCAGATTTAAGCTGTGCTACCTGTGTATAATGTCACAACCCTGGATTTTATTTGTCTAGGTTGAATTTCTAAGCCACTGCATGCCATAATCCAGCTTCCAGAATAACCTCTTTCTTGATATTCCTTAAATATGTTCAAATATTGTCAGTTGATGTACTGTGTGTCATTTGTAAATGATTTGCACACTGTTAATGTGGGGAACTGTGTGTTCACTTTCCTTTTTTTTATCCTTGTTTAGCCTATTTTCTAACCTGTCTCAGAGTCCCGCCTATCAGATCATCATGTGTTTTTTCTACAATCCTAGTAACTTTCACAAACTGTGTTTTGATGACAGTTAAAAAATTTCAATGCGACAGGGAATAAATACTGGAACTTTCCAGGAAGATGTGTTAAACTCTGCATGACACTGATATATATATATATATATATATATATAAATGTTGTTATGGAATGCTGGGATTATAGAATGCTGCATCAAACAATTCTTAAGGGAAATTTTATAAATATAAAAAATTAACCCAGTGGTGCATTTCAGGTGATCAAAAGCTTAGGGCATTCCAGTTCAGCCTATTGCAAGAACTCCGCCAGTAGTGGTCGCTCATGCAAGGCAGTCAATGACTTACATGCGAGCCAACAAGGCTGAGGGAATTTAGTGAGGCAACTGTATAAAAAAATTAACTGGAATCCAGACCCTGACTACCCACACTTAGTGCTCAAGTATACTTAAAATTCCAATCCATGCTCTGTTTTAGTATGAACACTGTGAAACAGGCATATAGAACAAGATTACACCTAGAAATGACCCGGTTTAAATATTTCATGCATGAAAAGTAGACAGATTAAAACAGAATTAAAAACAGCACAGCTAGCTGAAATGTTGAATCACTTGTCAGCACACAACCTGCGCAGGTAAGAACAAACAATGCACATGCTCAAGCAGGATTGTGAGGGTAAACACATAAGGAAACAGCCTCTCTCTCCCCTGTTTCAATTGCTCATGTCCTCATATTTGTATCAAAGCTGTGTACCCTCATTTCTCATTTAACTATCTGCTCCAGTGGAGTGTGTCTCTACAGCGGGTGGAGCACAGGGTTGTAGGGAAGCATACATTACACAAGTAGAGCATCTCTTTACAGTACACTAAAGACGAGAGCTCTGTTGCGTATCAAGCCTTCTGATCTCTGCCAGATGGTTTTTAACATGCTGAGAGGGAAAGCGACATTTACCTCTTTTATTCCCACCTCACTGGTGTGGCTCATTGACAACATTGTCTTCGATAATAAATGTCAAAGGCTCAAGGTTTATGATGTGGTATATGACGATCTGTCTGCGCTTTAATTCATTTTCCAATTCTTGCCTTTATGGCATGTTCAGGAGACTGTGGAAAAGGCCTCCATGAAGGAGTTATTGTTTTGCCATCATTTACTCATTCGCACATCACTCCAAAACTGTACTGCATATGTGGAACATGAATATGATGCTCTATTTCGTACAACAAAAGTGAATGGATATGGACCAAGCTCGAAAAAAGATGAATAAACATCTCTATGTATAAGTAATCTCTACATCTCCATTTGACGAACCATAGCTCTTTTTCCATCAGTTAGACATGTGACAACTAATGTTGTTGAGTGTTTTTATTGAACCTGTGCATGAACCTTTGCCCAACAACCACATACCATGTGGTTTTGGAACAACATTAAGGTGAGTAATTGATGACACCATTTTCGATTTGGGGTGAACTACACTGTACATTTATACTATTCTGTCCCAAAGCTGATTAAAGGGGTCATATGACGTGATTTTTTTTTAAACTAGAGCATCTAGCCGTACAAGCCATTAGTGCATAAATAAGATCCCTGAAGTTGCAAAGATTAAAGTCTTAAAACCAAAGAGATATTCTTTATAAAAGTTATGACTTATCCACACTTTTTTTTTACTTTATTAAAGAATCTGTTACTTACTATTCAAACATGAGTTTTGAGCAGTGAAGTACGGTAGCCGAGAGAGCTTAAGAGAACACATGCAAACAGAAAAAAAATACATGCAAACTGCAAATTCTCACAATGCAACCAAACACACAGAGGCGCTGCAAACACACGAACGCGCTGCAAACACAGAAACGCTGCAAATAGCATGGACAACAACGGAAATGTTTCAGGGGGACCTCAAAAAGTGAGGAATCCATCTGAGATTAACTCTAGCTAACATAGCATTAAAATAATGTTTCACAGTTAAGTATGTAATTCGTCAGATTAGTCTAATAATATCCAAAAGACCTTATGATCAGGTTGTTAAAATAAACACAAAAAAACCCTCACTTTTAAGTTCAGCGAATATCTCTGCTCTGACCAAAGGCCACGGAACAAATAATCAGGTCCCAGATGGGTTCTATACTTTTTGAGGTCCCCCTGAAACATTTCCGTTGTGGTCTGTGCTATTTGCAGCGATTCTGTGTTTGTAGCGCCTCTCTGTGTTTGCAGCGCATTCGTTTTTTTGCAGCGCCTCTCTGTGTGTTCCGTTGCGTTGTGAGAATTTGCAGTTTGCATGTGTTTTCTTAAGTTTGCAGTGTGTTGAGCTCTCTCGGCCACCGTAGTGAAGGTACGTAATGCTTGTAATTTCTCTGATCATTATAATCAGAAATAATGTCCCCATTTGATGAAACAAATGTCTCATTTGTTAGGGCTTTTATCATTTTTGTGTCATAGCTCTGGGATACGGCATCACGTTATGGTAAGGGGCGTAACATTTCTGCCACATGCTTGCAGTATTTGGCTAATCACAATGCATTGGATAGCTGGCCAATCAGAGCACACTTCACTTTTTAGAATGATGAGCTTTGTACAAATCAACCCGTTTCAGGAAGGCAGGGCTCAGGGGAGATGTGGAAAATAATGTTTTTTGAAACTTAAAATGCATAAACACATTACACAAAATAACATACTCGTAAGCAACATCATATTACCCCTTTAATACAGATTTGAAAACTGTTAAGCTTCTATTTCTTTCGTTACTTCTCTTTGAAAAAACAAGTTGTGACATTTCCACAAAAATAAATATGTGAAACCATAACTTATTGAGAAGGACTTACACAGCAGGTGCTGTGACACAGTGTCCTCAACCCGCATGCAGAACACCCAAAGCGAAGCACCATACATTCATAAGCACACTGTGTTCTTGTTGTCAGAATGTTCCTAATGCATGCTGAACCTGCCTCATTCGCCATCTGTATTATTATGCTCATGTAAACTCTTGCTCAACTGTGTTTCTGCCATGTGCTTTCCTCAGAATCACAGAACAGCCGATCACACACACCTTGCCATCTGCACACAGCAGGAGAGACTTTCCGCCAACCCCCCCCTTTTGCTACCCATCAGAGTGCTGACAGCTCCGTAAGAGAGCAACTGGGATGAGGCAAAATAGGTTGGTGGATAACGGCGGAGAAAGTGAATTGCGTTATTGATTTAAATGCAGTCACATGGTCTCGTTCGCAGCTGGAGAAGGTATGATAAAAAGCACAGGGGCTGCACATAAATGCCGGTCTGCTGGTTTCAGATTCTCTACTCGTATAATGTGCTGCAGAACATTTTGGCTGGATGCCGATGTGGGAAATGAGCCACAAATTACACCTAGACTTTGGTTTGATGAAGTGCCTATGAAGTGCTGCCTTAAATGTTTTGCTTAAGTTTGGAGTCTTGTGACGACTGGGTTCTTTCATTGCTGATTAAAGTGAGCAGTTTGTTCTTTGTACTGTAGAAGCTGAGTGTAAAAGGTGTTTCATTATTGAACCTGACCTTTTCGCTAGCACAAGGTCAGAGTTATTGTCGACTCATATGTTACTTGGTCTTTTATTAGGTTCAATATTAAACCTTTTGTCTTGGTTTTATTTGTTCATGTGCAAATGATATTGCAAACTCAACTGGTAGTAAAGATTTGTTCATGTGAACTGTTAGAATTTTTTCACTGATATAAGTCTGTTATATCTGAAATGAATGTAAAACATTTCATCTTTGCATGTATTTCTCCTAGGGGTCCCCAGAATTTGTCTTTGAGGTGTAGTTTTCAGTTTACGTTGGTCTTACAGTAGTACACAGTGTTACTATAGAAGAGTCAAGTTATAAATAGGAAAAATATTGAAACTCTTTGGTAATGTTTGAGTGTGATGCTAATGGTCTAATCGGAGGTTCTACCCCCAGACCCGGAGGTGACTGAATGGATTCAAATTCTACAACTCAACTGTTTAACTCTTTAAAACTTAAAAAAAAAGTGTTAACAGACTTAAAAGATGAGTAAAACTCAAAGGCTGACTTGTACCTTTCAAGTGCAATAACATATCAGGTGAGCTGCAGAGCAAGTTTACAACATCAGAAAAGTTGTGCTGTGATGGTTCAATCAATCACTTTTATTCATAGAGTGAGTTGACAAAATAGATTTTAGCAAAGCACTGAACATTATCAAATAGGAAAATAGAGAGATGGTAGTGTATAATAAACGAAATTAAACTATTTATTTATTAATTGCAGAGACGGTCTCTGTAGTCAAAACGATGATAATCACAAGATATTAGGTGCCCCCAACCAAGCAAGCCAGAGGCGACAGTGGCAAGGAACCAAAACCCCATCCATGAGAGAATGGAGAAAAAAACCTTAAAAAAAACCAGACTTAGTTGGGACCAGTTCTCCTCTGTCTGGATGCCCAGCACTCAATTTCCAGTTCAGTTTTATGCACATGTCAGATTGTGCAAAGGACTAGGTGTTCTGGTCCCACCATCTGATCTGGACACAGACTGAGGAACAGAATAACAGGGAGACAGACTAATATTAGCTTAGATGCCATTCTTTTTATGATGTAATGAGTACATCGTGTGTACATCGTATGCCCTATGGTAAAACTGTTTTGAGGGCATTAGATAGCATTATGCAACAATGTTTTGGGGTTTTTCAAAAGTGTAAGTAGAGGTAGATTTTTCCACTGAGCCTATGTACAGTACAGTGTGAAAAGAGAAAGGCAGCGGAAGGGAATCAAACTTGGGGTTTGACCAAGTAATCAAACTCATCTGAGAGAGTGGATGCACCCTCAAGGAGACACTTTGTGGCACTATAAGAGACAGCACAGGAGAGAGCCATAGACCTGCCAGCAGTTTGTTTTCTCGTCTGTCTATGTCCTGGAGCAATGGCATGGGGAGACTGGCGCTTCTTGTGCAAGAGAGGCAGGATCAGTATCAGCCCTTCTGCTGGTCTGTCAGCAGTCTTCAGTCAAATCATCTTACCAGCTGGCCCCACAGGTGTCCGGGAAATTAACCAGGGGAAAGGAGGCATACTACAAAAGTTGTATTCCTGTTTATACCACATCGGTGTCACTTCCTCATAAAAAAGGCACCGTCATGATTGCCGGCAGACATTTTATTTAGATCCTGTAAGGACAGTTGGAGAAACTAATACAGAATGGCCTTTTTAAAATAGCAAGTAGGAGGCCAGTATGTCTCATTGACTCAGAGAAACTCCCTTATTGCGGGAAAAAAACAAAAAAACAAAAAACACCTAGTCCCATTCTGGGAAAAGCTTGGATAATTTGTAATATAACTCAGATTGGATTCATCTGAAAGAAGAAAATAATATACACCTAGGATGCTTTGAGGGCATGTTTTGAGTAAAACATGGTCTAATGTTCATTTATGGGTGAACTAACTCTGTGACATGAACTATTTTAATGAAAGTAAGTAACTTTGCAGTTCTTTGCAGAAATAACTCCAACCCAATCTGCCATACAATACCCACAATATCATATTTTCAATCTCTGTAGTTGACATCTTTTTTATTCAGTTAGTTACACACTAGATCACATCCCAGCATGAGTGAGTCTGATCTGAAACTCCCAACTTCAAGGTGCCCTTAATGAAAAAATCAGTTCTTCTGAAAGTGGCCCTTAGTTCAGGAATGGTGGTTTATCTCGCCTCTAGGTCAGGACACAGATACTTCTCTGTCAAGTTTGGCCAAACACATATACATGCACAACATTTGCAAGTTAATACAAAGCCTGAGGTATAAGATCTCCGTAGGAGTTAATGGAGGTCTATGAAAAGCGTTTGTGCTCATGTCGTTGTATAATAGCAGCACTTGACACTCTCCTTGTCTGCCCATTTCACAGTGTGGGGCTAAAAGTGTTTCACAGGAAACATAGTAACATTTAAACATCTTTAATTGGCCATATTATGGTCAAGCATGTATTAAATTGTTTGTCATGGAGTGGCTAATGCACTGCGAACAAAGACCTGGTGTCTTAGCAGAGAGAAGACAGACTAATCGCTGATGAATTCTCTAAAGGTCCTGATGACGCAGCAATGCTGCTCACACACTGTTCTTCACACAACAGTCTTTCTTTTCTTATCTTTTCTTTTCTTTTCTTTTCTTTTCTTTTCTTTTCTTTTCTTTTCTTTTCTTTTCTTTTCTTTTCTTTTCTGCTCTTTTCTGCTGAATTGAAGTTTCCAAACTAGTATAACGCCCAGATTGGGATGGAGAGAAAGTGAAAGCAAAGAAGTGAAGTGGATAAGCAGCTTAGGAAGTGTGCACATATGTTTGATCTCTGGCCAGTGAAGAGAATGAAGAGTGGGAGTTTAATAAATGGTGAATGTATCCATGAGGGAATAACCTACCTGATACTATTCTCACCTCTTTACTTCTCCTTTCTCATCATCCCTCTTTCCTCTTTCCAACTTCGTCTCATCCTCCAGCCCTCAAATGGAGTTAAGATTGATCTTTACTTTCGTTGTTTGATCTCAGTTTATTCATCTTCTTACTTTCCTTCATTTAGGGCATCTAACATCAGAGTAAACTCAGTGATCTTATGACGCCAAACCAGCTGAGTTCCCTACAGCTTTTCTTTGAGTTCAGACTTGTTCCTATCAAGAATGATAACTCTAACAGTAATGATATTAGTGTCTATAACATTGCTAACATTATTTATTCTAAGGATGCACTGCAGTCTTTCATCAGCTGCTTCAATGTTATCTGTTTGGCTTTCACTTTTATAGTTCAACAATGTTCTAAAAGTGATTTCAATGATATTGTTACTTTATTATTGTATTAGTTAACATCCTTGCTGAGAACAGGTCTTTAGATGTGTCTTTATTATAGAAGTGATTTCCTTTTAAGCAGGAAGGCTCTGTCTGACAAACAGTGAAGTGTTGGCAAGTCAAAACACATTTGTTTAGTTTTGACTGGTCATTTAGGTTTATTTTAAACAGTAATGCAACAATAGACGGGTAGAAAACGTTTGCAACAAATAATTGCATAGTGAATGTTCAGTGGACAGACCATTGTTCTTGTCAGTTTCTTCATGACTACACAACTACGTCTACTCCTGCTTTAGATCTCAGAAATTATTTAATAGCTGAATGTGCTTTTGTTTGTAATGAGAGCTGACAACCCAAAGTCACTCATCCACTCTCCGCACACCTAAAAATCACCAAACCCAGCATAATCATCTCAGCGCCACAATTCAAGAATAAAATCTGCTGTTTACCATCTAAAGTAGCACCAATGTGCCAGAGAACAAGCTCAACATGACATCTCAATTATTATTTTGCATAAACAGCAGCCTGTGCCAGCGATTTGTACAAGCATGCCCAAATGAGACCGTTGATGAGATCGCTGTTCTGTGTGTTGGGTTAAGCTGTGGGCTGCACGTACCGAACAAGCTGGAAACCCACTTAATCACACCCGGCCAATGCTCCACATCGTCTACAAAATCGAGTCAGCCGTGAAATTAAATTGGCTTATTTAAAATAAAACATTCCATCAAATGAGCAGTAGAGACCACATCATTCACAAAGATACTCTTGATTTACTCATCTTAAAGGAGTATTACATCCAAAAGTGAAATTTAAATGTGATAGTCCACTTTAGACATATTACTAACTATAAGTAACTTTGCAACTAGTATTAGTAACCTAAAGCCATCAAATATGTAGACTTGTTTATTTTTTCTGTGTACTCACTTTACAAGATGATGTAAGTTGATGTCTGGGTGCAAGTTGATGGTCTGGAGTCATTACTCCATATATTATCGTGATGCTTTTATCAGCTGTTTGGACTCTTAACGGCACCCATTTATTGTACAGCATCCATTGGTAAGCAAGTGATTTAATACTAAATTTCTCTAAATCATGAATCTGTGAACGCAATAAAAATCGTAATAATGCAAGAATGCTATTTTGTTTAAATAAATTAGCTATGGTTTTGACAAAAAGAAACAATTTTGTTTAGACACAAAAGTTCAGCGTGCACTGTATGGTTTAAGCATTTTAAATTAAATGCATGAATATTTTCATGCATAACCTTTCCAGAGGAAAGCCAATCTCATACAGGCTTGGTTGAGTGTTGTTTATTTGTGCTGTTAGCAGTAAAATGTCAGCATATAGCCATCTCTCAGCAGCCACTGTAGTTACTGACCCCAATTTATGAGAGACGCAGAAGAGGTGCATGATGTTGGTATCTGTTATTGCGACGTATTCAGCGTTTTGTAAATCTTATGTTCGCTGATGATGTATTTAAAATTATAATTTTGCCATTCATTATACACATCTAAGCCTCAGGGATACTTTTATTACCAAGTCCTTTGATTGTTTTTCTCTTTCATGACATATAGAAAATATTAAGAATTTCAGAAAATATTTTGGGGTAAATTCATTACCATTATAAAAAGGTTTAGTGAGTTTTGCAAGATTCATGTTATTAACAGATAAGTCACTCCTGCCTAACAGTTTTATGGTCATATTGTTGGATGACTAGGATAAACTTATCTTAAGTTGTGGAAAATTAAATTTCTACTCAAATTTACATACTATAAAGGAAATTGTGAAAGAAAGGGAAATGCTCGATACAATTTCTAGTTTGTTCTACCTTTAATCACACATAAATTCTACCAGATCTCATGGATGTGTGTATACTAATACAAAAACCAAAAATCACAAATTATATCTCTTAGCAATATTTTTTTCACTTCACCAGTCCATCACATGTTGATAATGGAGCAATGATTGGATTCTGAATGCAGTACTTTATCTTTGGAGTTCCCTGCTCCCTGAGACACGGAGAGAGAACAGCAACAAAGTCTAATGAGACACATGCTGGGACATTTACATCTATCATCATCTTTATGAGACTAATTATGTATCCAGATTCCTTTAAAAAATGTCTCTATTCAATCTGCAGTAGTAATGATAATGCATTATGGAAGCATCAAGCAAAAAAAGCTAAAGCCAGGGCAAAAATTGCCCATTTATTGGCACAGTTGAAGGTGAAATGATGAATTATTTGCTCAAAGGAAATTAAAGGAAAGAATTGACTAATCTTTTGTTTTTTTATGCATCGAAGGGTTTGCATCAATCCATTAAATGTTGTAAATAAAATTCTGTCCTTTCAAAAGAATTATAACAAGCAGTGTTAGAACATATAGCTCTTTTTAAGCCATATGTATGGTTTACATTCTGCAGTTATTTTTTGCCAACCTCCCATGCAGAATATCTCAGAGGAGTAAGCCTCCTCTCTCTATCTGTGATTTCAAATGAAGCCTATCTTTCTCTCCAGGCCCCGCTGCACCATTACTTTACTGATATTGTGAAGATATGTCTCAGTATCTCTCGGCTAAGCAAGGCAAATAGCAGAGCGGGTTGGTGGCGCGTCACTCTAATGGTGCTTTCTGTCGCTCTGACACCACTTCATGTCTAATCTTTATTGAGTTTTATTTTCAACTGCCATTAAAGGTGGGACATGTCAGAGGCAGCCAAAAAACACCAGCTGGATTGAATCACCTTTTTTACATGGGGAAAAAGCCAGAAGATGTGAATGGGAAAAAAATGGCCAGAAGTAGCAAAAACAGCTAAATGTGTTGTGTACGGATGGCAGTCATTTGAACCTTGATAGTCACCGTACTTTTGCCTATGAATATCAAATGTGAACACTCCAGCGGCAATGCTCACATCTTCAGCCATTACTTCAGAATAATACAGACGTTAGCTTTCTCTCTCACTGGCCCCAGCGCTGAAGATAGATCTTTCCCGATCGTATAAAATAATTTACCAACATAATTTGAACCGATGAATTATTCAGTAGCCATTCACGGGAATTGCCTCACCATTCAGAGATTCAGAAGTTAACCGAAGTAATGACCTCAGTGTGGATGGTTTGGGAAAGTGTGACTCTTCATAGCAAGTGTAGTGTCAGGTGTATAAGTTATAGGTCAATACCACTCATTATTTCCTTGGTTAAATGGCATGAATAATGCAGCCTTCCCATGTTATATTTAAATCTTTCTAGACAGCTGTTAGCGAGTGTTTCAGAATTCATGCAGAAATGAGGTGCTGCTATTTCCATTCTCTTAGTTATCGGAGATGTTATTTCCCAAAACATCTTTCTTGGAAACATCTTGCACTTCTTTGATAAGACAGAAAAAAACATTCTGCATGTCATTCAAACTGCCTATTTGGAAACAATCTTCATATATAAAAAACCCCCCACAATATTAAGAACCGTTGAAAGACAGAAAACACCTTTCTCACACAGGTGTTGATGTTCAGTAAAAATAAAAAACAGGAAAGATAACACTTAAAAAAAAAAGCATTTGAATGATTGGCTCAGTAGTTGGTTATTAATAAAAGAGACAGCTTTTTGATTACAGTAAATATATGGAATTTCTTTTTTTATTTTAATATGCCCTCAATCAATAACAGGATGGCACAAGCTAATGTTTTTAACCACAGAATATTGCAATGGAGCACCTAAAACTTCTTTAATCATGATAAAATCACTGTGACACTGCTTGAAATTGCTTATTACATAATACAGTCTCAAAGAACTATTGCTGCTGCTGAGGCGGGATGAGGTTAAGATTTAGGTCAGGTTTTGCGGTATGGCTAAATCTTTAAGGGTAGAAGTAGTGTGCTGTACCTCTAACCCTACTATGGATTTTTTAAAATGACCTTTCATGCAGTGTGTAACACAGCTCTAAGTGAATCAAAACATCCTGCAAAGTTTTAAAATCTGAAAGTGCACTGCTTATAAAGTTGCTGTCTCTAAAAAGAAAGAATTGACTCTGAATCATTGAAACAAGTTGTTTTTAAAACTAATCCCAATTACGTTAGCATGAAACATTCGCATATTGCCCGGCCTATTATTGGTCTTTTCGCGTTGGTTTGACTAAAAAAGCAAATTAATTATTTACTACTAGATGCTGCTTTTGGGGTGAACAGCAGTTTTATAATGATAATACAATGTTGGAGACTAAAATAGCGGTTCCTCTTCAGTCGAGTCACTCCGACGTGAGAGACCAATTGCCTTTGAGTTTAAGAAAAGGCCAATGAACATTGGCGTGCACTGATTGCATCCAGTTGCACCTCGTCACTATGTGAGTATAAATAAGCACAGATGCACAAGACAGCGGCCACTCTCAAAACCTTTCAGAGGCTCCTGGGGCATATGGCAGCCACAGCCACAGTAACACTGACTGGCTTGCTTCATATGAAACAGATTCAGCGCTGGTTACATGATCGAGTCCCAAGATTGGCATGGCACCTAGGCACTCTATGGATTGGCATTTCCCCGGACTGGCCCCCTATAAAGCAGGTGTCCAGGCATGTTGTGGTCAACACGGATGCCTCCTCCATGGGTTGGGGTGCTGTGTGCAATGGGCAAGCAGTCTCAGGTCCCTGGACAGGCGTTCGACTGCTTTGGCACACCAACTGCCTCAAGTTGTTGGTCGTGTTTTTGGCCCTGCGTTGCTTCCGACCTATGCTGCACCACAAGCACATGCTAGTCCGTACAGACAATACTGCGGCCGTGGCGTACATCAACCGACAAGGTGGTCTATGCTCCCGTCGCATTTCACAACTCGCCCGCCTTGCTAGACCTCTTTGCCTCCCTGAGTCCTCCCACTACCAGCTGTATTACTCCCTCTCCGAGGCACCCCTGGGCAGGGATGCACTGGCACACAGCTGGCCTCCGGGGCCCAAGTATGCATTTCCCCCAGTGAGCCTTCTTGCACAGTCCCTGAGTAAGATCAGGAAGGATGAGGAGCAGGTTCTGATGGTAGTACCATACTGTCATACTGGCCCTCGCGGACCTGGTTTTCTGACATAATGCTCCTCACGGCAGCCCCTCCCTGGAAAATCCCAATGAGCAAGTACCTCCTTTCTCAGGGGAAAGGCACGATCTGGCACCCGCGCCCCGATCTTTGGAACCTGCACATCTGGCTCCTTGACGGGACGTGTCAGACCTCTCTGGCCTCTCATCAGCCGTGATTGTTACTCTCACTGTCTAGAGCTTCCTCTACGAGGCAGGCCTATGCACTAATGTCTGTTCGTCGACTCGTGCTCCTCTCGCAAGAAATAATAAAAGAGAGGACCCACATATACCCAGGATATTTGTGGTTATTTCAGCTACTTATAACTTACCAGTGACCAAAATGTAATTGTTTTTGTATTCTGCACAAACTCTGCTACAATAATATGTGACCAAGATGAATGTACATGTTTGCATTTTTTAGAAAATAATACTATGCGTGGTAAGTTTTGTGAAAATAAAACTAGCTGAAATAAGGCCATACAACCGCTACTGAATAGTCCTGAATAAGACTTTTGAGTAACAAGTCTTGCAGGCTAGAATATTGACTTTAAAGTGATGTGAAAATCATTCCACTTATTTTTACAAAGAAAACAATATATTGAAGTAAATTTATAAAAACATGTTTTGAGACTGAAAGCCTGTGTGGAAGGGAGTGAAAATGGCCATTAATAATTAGTGAACCCTGTACATACCTGATATTTGTTTGCTGCTTCTTTCCAAGAATTCAAGAAAAAAGAACCACCATCAGTATTCAAGGATCTTGTTTTACCAGAGAATATCAGTGTAGTTGAACATGTGATGTTGGTACCGCGCTCCTAGAGGTAAACAGTTTGAAGAGACTCAAGTGAATGTCCTCCGGACTTTTTATTTTCCTTATTCTGCAAAAATACACACTTTTGATGTTACTGAGAGTGTACTCAAAAAACGCAGACACCTAACAGATTTGATGGTGTATAATACTTAAAGTCAACAGAGTATTTTTAGTGTCTTTCACACTGATAAGAAAAAAAAAGACCCCGATCACGCAGGAGTGACCAGCAACCTCAGATAGTTAAAGTGTGTTTTGCTGCCATGTCCTTGTTGCATACATCCCTCTGGGAAACACCAACTGGCCGTGAGGTTCCTCAGAGATGTGAGACAGGTTAACCCCTTAAGACCGCACCTCGTACCCTCTTGGGACCTAGCCATCGCTCTCTGTGACCTGCGGCAGGCCCCATTCAAGCCACTTGCGTCAGTCGAGATAAAATATCTGTCGAAGCTCAAGACAGCTCTCCTGGCTGCGCTGGCCTTCATCAAGAGGGTAGGGGACGTACAAGCCTTCTCTGTCGACGAAGCATTCCTAGAGCTCGGTCCGGCTGATTCTCACGTTATCCTGATATCCCGGCTCTGCTATGTGCCCAAGGTTCCTACCTCGCCCTTCCACGTTTAGGTTGTGAACCTGGAAGCTCTGCCCCAGGAGGAGGCAGACCTGGCCTTACAGTTGCTCTGTCCCATACGTGCTTTACGCCTTTACATAGACTAGCACTCGGAGCTGTGGGGGAAAGCAGAAAGGGAATGCTGTCTCCAAACAGAGGTTGGCCCATTGGGTGGTAGATGCCATCTCCCTGGCTTGTCTATACCAGGGAGCCGTGCCCCTTAGGTGTCGAAGCCCATTCCACAAGCGTGCTGCCTCATCTTATGCGTTGACTTACGGCGCCTCTCTAGCAGATATCTGTAGGGCTGCAGGCTGGGTGACACCCAACACCTTTGCAAGGTTCTACGACCTCCGCGTAGAGGCTGTGTCCTCCCATGTCTTCAACTAGACATCAGGTGAGCGGGAGGCCAGCTGGTGTCGGCTTGCTGCGCCATTCCCACGGGATCTGTGCACTGTCTCTCAGAATGTTCCCTCTGGCGAACCTGAGTCCTCTTGCCCCGCAGTCAGAACTAGATGCGGAGAAGCTCATGAGTGTGTTCCTACTGCGTATCCTTTGCCCAGTAGGTTGTGGCTACAAATCTCAATATTCCACGGATAGTTAATTAAAAAAATGTTTCAGCTGTCATTTCAGTATCACAGGATTATAGCGCGATTGCTCTAAAATATTTGTTTTGTGCCATTGAGTCATATTAGCTCATATGAGTCATACAGCTCAGAGTAACCACAAGTTTCTCATGCATCTTTGCAGTCTCTGGACTTTCTAACAGTGTTGCTAACGTCTTTCAATGAAAAGTATCTAAAGCCAGCTTGAAAAGTCGCTAAATGTCGGTAGATGACTCCATGCGCTAATTAGCATATTCATGATGTCAGTGCATCATATTATCTTGCAGCCAAGTTCTCAATATATTACTCACAACCGTAAACGTTCGTCATCAAAACAGAATGTCTGCCTCTGCATTCATTTAAAAAAGAAGGAAAAAGAAATGCGAATGACATTGAATGCTTCCCTTCTTGCTTTTTTTCAACTTCAGGTGCTCAAAGCACTCCTTCAATAATGCGAGTGCCCGGAGCACATAAGCAATGCACAGAACGCCCACTTCCAACTGAAAACAATTTAAAAAAGGCGCCTCTCTCTGCAAAAATGCATTCTGTGTTTGTGGCCTAACGCTGTACACAAAGCAGCACTGCGCTCACAAACTCTGCATTATCAGGCAGTTTAAGATGTTTTGGCCATGAGAATTTAAAGGGTAACCGGTGCTTTGATCATGTAGAGGTGACTTGGGTGCCCACAGGTGTAACCGTGAGTGCTTCAATCTGTTAAAGTGCTCAAACCTCACAACTTTTACCTTTCTCTCTCTCCATCTCATTCTTTTTATCCTCTTCCATTTCCCTTTTTCTGGCCTTCCCCAGGCATCCTATTACCTCAGAATAAAACCATGAGGTGTCAACACAGGGAAAGCTCAAATCTGTTTTAAAGCACTAACTCGCGCAAGTAGAGGACTGTGAGAGTAATACTAGCTTGAGGCTCGCACGCTCTCTCTCTCTCTCTCTCTCTCTCTCTCTCTTTCTCTCTCCGTCACTGTATCACTCCCTGGAAGCACCTCCCATTCCCAGCACTTATCTTTACTTTATGGGATCCTCTGCTAGAAACAAAAATCTCTGATATAGTTTTACGTTTATTTAAAGGAATATCTTACATAAAATTCTGTCACCACTCTCTTCCGTACAATTACATTCAGTAAAGACTGGAGCTTCCACATGTCAAAAATACCATGAATCACCATTAAAGCAGTCAGTATGTGGTGATATATTGTTCAATAGAAATTTTCTCCTCCAGTGAGCTCTTACCTGTGACTGGATCATTGAATCAGGAACACATTGTTACGATTCCTGAATTTGAGAACTGAATCAACTGATTCATTGAAAGATCCACTTCATAAGAACAATTCATATTATCATTTAGGACAGAAGGACATGTTGCCCCATTTATCTTAAGGAGATATTTGGAAAAAATCAAGAAGCTTAACTCAACTGAACCATTGCTGATTCCATACATTGTTCTTCATTAAGAGGTACAGTATTGACTGAAGGTTGAATACAGGTATAATTTCTATGGTTCCAATTAATCATCATTTATCAAATAAATTATTGGACAATGAGAAATGACAGCTGTGTAATGTGTAGCATATTGTCCATATTGTGTACGGCATTAAATGTAGAAAAAAATTACTTCAAAATGTCTTTCAGAAAGAAATTAAAAGGTGCCATAGAATGCATTGAGAGAATATTTTAAATTGTTCTCTGATATGTACATAGAAGGTATGTAGCTT
>JAUMHQ010000081.1:3810165-3822162 GCA_032361165.1 Enteromius paludinosus
TAAATGACTACCAGACTGCCACGGTTAAAGTTAAAAATCTTTGTTTGTGTTCTGCTGAGGAAACAAAGTCACCTACACCTTGGATGCCCTTGGGGTAAGCAAATAAACATCTAATTTTCATTTTTGGGTGAACTATCCCTTTAAGCTTTGAGGAATCATTTTAGTTTCAGTACCATGGTCGATGCCCTTGAACATTGTTGCCTGAATAGCGAGTGGAAATCTGGGCTACTAAAAGCTCGTTTTCTCTAACAGACATTACTGAATTACATACAGGTAGAGCAACGACCCTTGAGAGAGCAAATAATAATCTGTGTGGTGTGAAACTTTTTCCTATTTCCTCAAAGTGAGTCACAAGAAGAAGAAAAAAAATCGTCCACCCAAAGGTCAGAAACTTGACCTCAATGGAAGCAGGTCAGAAACAGTCAAGCTGGCACGGCAGAGATAGCAAAATGGAATATGACAGGCAAAAAATAGTACCCATGAAAAGTGGCTGACTGGGGAAAAAACAACCCTTCAAGACAACACAGACCATCTGAAGAGTAAAACAATATCAAAGCAATTCCATTTCTGAAATTAAACTGCCTGCCTGAACCATTTTCATGAGAAAGATACAATCTTGAGAGCATGCGCCCTGAGAAAAGGTCAATGATAAGAATTGGCACTCGAACTCCATTCATCCCTCTATAAAAATGCACTGGTTTGTGAAAGTTATTATCTTTTGTTTCAATGTGAAATCTTTCAGTTTGGCTCCACCCATCTCCACGGCTACAGCTCTTTGTATAGGTTGCTTAATCCGGGTTGAAGTATTCTTCTGGGGTTTAAACTCAGAAGACAATGAGCCTGACCTATATCACAACTTCCATTTTATATAGGTACAATGTAGTGAGACAATGTGACCTCAGGACTTTCTTAACATAAGTACAGCATTAATTAATCACATAACCAAAAGCGAGCCTTTGTTCTAATCATAGTGCTGAGCCGTGAATTTGCATTAAAGATCAAGGAGTCACTGTCTTCTTGGTCCACATTACACATCCTTCCGCCTCATTAGCATAATGTTGTGTCATTTTTAAAAGAACACACTGCACATTTGGAGTTACCATTTAGCAAACTTACTTAGGAAGTAATGCAGGACAAAGGAGTAGTACTTCACTAACACTTCAGCTCGTAACTAATATGAAAACTGGATTAATTAATCATTAAGTCACAGCGAATTTAACGACTGAGATAGTTTTTTTTTTTAATAATTGCTAAATGAGATTAAGCTCATTTAATAATAAAAAATAATGAATTACTAATCGCAAGATTAATTTGTCTAGCATGTGAGCAATTGCCTGTTACATATGAACATGGTCATAAAATCATAAAATCCATCAATAATTATCTTTGCATTAGTGTGCAGGAACAGCTAGTAACCTTGACCTTCATTTTAAAGAGAAAAATGTTCACGCAGTTATTAATTAGTAATTTTATATAACAGTTATCAAAGTTTAAATAGGTATTTAATAGATTTTAGTGAGTTTTATTATTAATAACATAATAAATCCTAATTTCACTGTTACTTGATTAGTTTATGTTGTTTCAATATTAGCTAATAGTAGCCAAAATGTATTACTACTCATTGGTCCTGCATTATTCCTGTTAATTAGGGCATTATTCTAAAGTGGAACCATACGATATTAACATAATGCACGTTATCATTGTTAAGATTTATAGTCTTAACAGTGTACTACCAACTTGCCAGCTATTTGCATTATTATTTCTCTCCAATTGTTATGAAGCATGCTTATATTTGCATCCTGTTATGACTCACCATCAATAACATCATTCTAAAAAGCAAAAAAATAAAGTGGTGTTGTATTATGCGTTACATTTTAGTACAGTATGTTAGTGCTATCACCCTTTTCTTTACAGCTGCACAGCCATTTGGCCACATATGTGCTGTTGACCTTTGACCTAGGCAGAGTGCAGACTAAGAAACGGATTTGACTTTCTCTCGAGAAACAGCGTGAACTTCCTCAACTGGAAAAAGGCATTAGGAAAACCAATCACTTTATAAATGAGAGCAGTGGGAGGCTAATAATATCTTCTTCATGTCACTCTCTCAGAAAGTCGACCACCCCAGGTACCCGGAAACTTCTGCCACCAGCATGCACCTCCCGGCAGGGGGCTGGACTTGTTTTATGAGTAATGCACTTGACAAGGTTTCATAAAGCTCCGGAGGGCTCGGATGTTTAGGGAAAGGGAAAACCTCAAGGGTAAATAGGCATGAAAGTCAACAAACCTGAAGACATATTTCAGAGCGTTGACTATTTTGTTAAGTGAAAGGTTTGGTTGCTCTTTTTTTGTCTTCTTATTGTATTGTAAAACACTTCAGTTGCTATTGAGTTGGGATATGGGTTAGGTAAGGGACAATTTTCGTAGTGCGGGTTGGTTTAAGGGTGCGTTAAGGTGTAAGGAATGGGTCAACAGTGTAATTCTAAATATAAATGCACAAATTAATTACTGATGTAATTACATGCAGGTATTTTTAAATCAGCCTGGTCTCATAAAATATGTACCTCTGTACCTTACTGCACGTTTCACTGGAGTTTTAAAAAAGAATGTCCACTGAGTTGCGGTAAAACACACAACCTTTGGTTGTTGGGATAACTAATTGCAATGCATTTCCAAATTTTATAGCTACTGAAAAGATTATCATAAATAATCACTTTATTTAAGGCTTAAATAAAGTATAATTTTAAAAGACTTGAAATATTGCACACTTGTCATATTCAGTTTTTAATAGCGAGTCATAGTTTTGAAGACTGTAACTTTAACAAATGTCAACCATATAATGCAACCTTGTTGGTACAAATGAATATATTTTGGTTATTAAGCAATATCATTAAGTGTTACAGTTTCTTTCAGTGCATCATCAACTTTCAATAAATGTTAAACAGAAGATTGTGTCATATGGAAGACTATTTCAGGGTCAGAGCGACATGAGTAAATTATGGGGAAAGGATGTTAAACTACTTTATATTCTCTCACACAAGGTTTCTTATTGTCGTAAATCATGGCTTGAAATAAAAAGATCCCACGAGTCTCTGCAGGCTTCATGGATCACTCAGTCTTCTTTTTTTTCTGGTGTGCAGTCTTGAAGTGTCCTTTGTGGTGAACAAAGCACGTGGAGGAGTGAATATGCCTGAGAAGACACCATGACAAATCCCCAACATTGCTCTATCCATTCCCTTCAACATCAGTGTGCCAGCATGTGTGCGTTCTGACACAATTAGAAGTCAACGTGAGATATGCATCTCATTTATCCCTATTAGACGGTAATGAAATATAACCGTGATCCGCCATAAGATGGAGGAAGGGGTTTAGACCATTCTATTAATTTTGTGAAGACTTTATGCATGCATGACACTTATCCCGATCTGTGACAGCACGTTAGTCAAGACTATCACTGAAGGCGTCTCTCAAGCTGTGTAATTCCGTCCCTGAAATGTCAACTTGTGCATGGATACAAAGCCATTATGAAAAATTGAAGGGAAGATGAGGGTTGAGGCAGAATGTATCTTTTCACAGGCTTTGAATTAAAGCATGTCTTTTTCTCGGTAAGTGATATATGTCACTGAACACGGCAACATGTTCAGACAGCTCAGGAGCGACGCTCAAGAACTTAATGTGTTCAGGATAAATTGAAGACTGGATAACAACAAAACCCTATTATAGATTCCTGTTCTATGCTTCATTAACATCAGGAAGGAAAGGCCATTTGTAGTTTTCATGTCTTGTAAAAGCATTGTGACACTTTTTCTTCAGCTCATACAGGGCTTACAAGCTCTACTACAGCTAATCTGAAAGTGATGCCCTGAACAATCACTTGACATGCAAATTGTCTCACTTTGAGCATGCAGAAGTTTGAGCCTCTAGAACGTCTTATCTGCAGCGCTATGAGTAATTTCTGAATAACTGGAATTTATTAGGAAAGAATTCCCACCCAAGGTTATTTGCTTATTAGAATATAGTCATTTTTACCTCTTATTAAGTTACTTTAATTAACCCTCCTATTACCCTAAAATCCGCTAACACCTTTTATACTTTTTAGGAATTTAACCTCCAGAAGATGATTTTTTTTTGCTGAAATGTTAGTTTCAGGTAATTGATGTCTTTGTTGACTACTTAACAACACTGAAATACAGAAGAATTAGGTTTTCCCCTTCCCCGTGGCATGGGAAATATCAAAGTCTCTAGTGAGAATTAGGATATAATTTTATAACGCTAAAATACACTGGGGTCAAATTGACCCCCAAGGAACACCGATGTGACAAAATGTGTACAGGGCATTTAAAAAAATAATATCATGTTAATTTTATGTTTACCAAGTTTTCCCCATTAAATTAGGAAAAGTCACTGAATCTGAAGCAAAAAATCAAAAGTCAATTATATTTGTGCATACGTTAAACATTGAAGGATAACAGGAGAGTTAAGAAACCAATACTGCCCAAAATAATAAAGCTTAAAAGGTATATTTTTCAAAACCTGTACTTGCAGATAATATAATATTAATGCAATAAAGGGCTACTTAAGTGTACTCAAAGAAGTGTATTCCATTTTCTTACCTAAAAGGTTCACTTTAAAGTGCATTTTAATATTTTCTCATGCTTTAAAGTATTTGATGTATTAGTATGATGATATATTTGTAGATATTTTGACATATTAAATCAGAAGTTATTTAAATATTAGAAAAATCTAACTATTAATTATATTAAAAATGTGTAATTAAACTACAACTAAAGGGGGCAGGTGGCAGGGAGCAGCCGCGTATTTGCATTTAAACATGATAAAATACATGATCTGTGGGTATTTAACATCACCAACACTTACCACATACAAATGAAAACTGTCTAATTTCTACAGAGTGAAATCTCGATGCAGGAAGTACTGCGCAAGCTTTGGAAGTACTGATGGACTTTGCTTCATTCTTTCTATTAAATATGATCCAGATATAGTATTTCATAAAAAATAAAAAAAATAACAATAATAATAATATTTTATCAACTTTTTGCTCAAAATATTGCTTTTTTATAAAAAAAAAACAGTACTTTTACATAAGTACTGTTTTTTTAAACATTTTCTCAAGTATACTTATTTTTTACAGCGTTATGAGCAACCATATGCTGAATTTAATCTCATGACTCCTTCATACACATAGAAGAGTAACAGTTCTTGGTAACTGCATTGAAATCTGACTTCTTGTAAATGTATTTTCAGTGCCAGATCTGCAAAAGAAAAATGTCATTTAGACATTTTCAGCTTCAGACCGTTCAGCTGTATAAACCCATTTATACAAGTTTCTCAACACCTAATTAGTAAAGGTCACCATCATACCTCATTTCACTTCAGACAAATGGAACTACAATGAATGAACTCTCAAAATATCCCTTCGGTGAAGGAGCAAAATCTATTGAATGAACTGATCCATATTTTTGATAAGACCTTTTGGCTAATATCATAAGCTTTAGTTCACGTTCATTTACTTTGTGGCTATGTTTGCAGCCTGAAACACTTCAACTGGTGAACCAGAAGATTCGTTCATGAATCAGGCATAACTATAAGAATAATGTTGTAGCTGGATTAAAATTAATAGTGTAATAACCTCATCTAAATGATAAAGATTCAGAGACAAGACCATATCATTGTGTTACACTCAAGATGTTTTTAAATGAGTTAGTACTTTATTTGTCACTGGAAATAAGTATTCAACGCATCATGACACATACAGATGAACACGAAACAATAATGCGGTTGCAACTTCTTTGGTTTAATCAGTTCTGCGAATTTAGCTTAGCCTGATCAAAGTCCATTATCGGCAAGAGGCTAACAACATCTGTTTTCTTGCAATGAAAACCTTAATTATACACATTAATTACGCCGAAGATAATGCAAACGGAATGATATATGGCACCATCATTATTATTATCATCTCCTGAACCATGTTGCTCTTTCTAACGGACTTGTGACTGTAACGGCTGTGCATCAGTTCAATACATTTCCATGACAAAGATTCCCTTTCTAAAGCTTTCCACATACAACCGAACACCAAAAGTACTTTGTTTCAATCACATCTCACAATAATGTTTTTTTTTTTTTTTTTTATCAGTAGACCTGAGGGAAGAATGTTTCCGTACAGCAAGCAGACAGATACTGAGATAGCCTGCCATTATTCACAACCACCATCAATCTCAGATCTCATGTCTGCTTACCAGACGCATCACAGATGTATGCCTGCTTCTCTGCATTTATGGCAAAGTGAGCGATAGGCACCTTGCCTCTATTTAAATGTATGCGTCTGGAAGTTGCTTTTAACCTTATGGGAAATTTTTTTTTTAACATTTAATACACTTATTTTTTTTCAAAAAAATCTGAATGTAATGTTTGTGGACACTTAACTGCATGTTATTTACAATCATACGAAAACGTATTTATATTAAAATAAATTAGTTGAACTGAAGAGTGGGACTTAAAAGGGCCATGTTATGCTATTCATTATATTGTGCATTTTGTGTAACAGAATATATTGATATGCTTTAATGTTCAAAAACCACATTTTTTAAATACTGTACTATATTGGAGCTCCTCTATGCCCCGTTTCTCTCAAATGTGTCGTTCTGCTCTGATTGTGCATTATGATTGGCCAAACATCAGAAGCATGTGTCGGTAATGTAACACCCCTTTTCATAATCGCGAGTTAAGCTTTCAAAGTCAAAAGACAGGTAATAGTGTTCTTATTTTTTCCAGCAGATAAAGATTGAAAGAATAACGCACTATATGTATTGGCACGCTTGACTCCACTGTGATGTGACCCTATCGCTCGCTCACACACACACATATTAAGGCCCTTTCACACAGGACGCCGGATGTGAAAACCCACATGAGCACAAACTTCCCTATTTGAGCAGTCAATAGTAAATAATACATAGCTATTCACCAAAAATACTTACAGTAGCTGATTCAAAAGCAACATTTTGTCAGAGCAAAGTCAAAATTGAACCATTTTTTAGAATCCCCTTTGCACAGCAAGCTTTCTACTCTCCTAGATTCACAAAACTGTCCTCCGTAAAATGGGTTGTACAGATTCGAACATTTGGGTTGTGCTGTTCTGTTGTAAGTGATCTTAATGATTCCTTACTGCAATTGCTTTCGGAAAGTCAAATAAAGTGCTTTTGCTTTCTCACAGAAACACACAGTGTCTCCTGACATGGCTGCATCAACATTACTGCGTTACTGAAACCACGCTTTCTTTCTTTGCATACACATTTGAGCTGCATTATGCAAATATTACTACATTGTGATGTAGACATGTGGGGCCGTATTTTAATGAGCCATTTCAGCCCGGTATAGATCAGCCTTCTCTTTTAGATACTATAAATCCTTTTATAAGAGACTTTATGAGAGACTGTACAAACAGCTACATACCACACTAAAGAAATGAAAAAATTATATCACATCATATCACCTTTAAAACAGACTAATGATGAATTTGTAATTTAGAATGAATGAATGACGCATTTATATAGCGCTTTAATGTGTATTGCCATACACCCATAGCGCTTTACAATCACCACCAGTGTGCAGCATCCACTTGGATGATGCAATGTCAGCCACAGGACAACGGCGTCAGTGCACTCACCACACACCAGCTACAGGTGGAGAGTAGACAGAGAGATACAGCAAATCAATGGATGGGGATTATTGGGAGGACATGATAGACAAGGGCCAGTGGGAATTTGGCCAGGACACTGGGGTTACACCCCTACACTTTACGGTGAATGTCATGGGATTTGTAATGACCACAGAGAGTCAGGACCTCGGTTTAACATCTCATCCGAAAGACGGTACTCTATTGACAGTGTCCCCGTCACTATACTGGGGCATTAGGACCCACACAGACCACCCCCTTCTGGCCTCTCTAACACCTCTAGCAACAGTAACCTAGTTTTCCTATGAGGTCTCCCATCCAGGTACTGACCAGACTCAACCCTGCTCAGCTTCAGTGGGCAACCAGGCTTGGGCTGCAGGGTGATATGGCTGTGCCACAACACAAGGTGCACAAACATTAAGTCCATTTAAAATGTATTAAAATGCACTAAAACCGAACGTTCAATAAAATAAATCACAACACTTTATCACAAAAGTATACAAAGAACTTTCCTGTACATTGCTTTCAAGGCATGCATTTATTATGGGTTATTATGTGAACCCATGACCTTTGCATCACTATTCTCATAGATTGAAAAATGTATGTTTTTTCTCATGCCTGGCAAAAGACCAAGAATAAAGTTGAAGACCCCTGAAGGCAGTTTGGGGCACCGTTACAGAATTTTCCAAATATCATGCACTGACATTTTAGGCTCATATTTATTAAATGAACATATTATTTCATCCAAAGATAATTACAAAAGGAAAAGTGTAGCTACAACAAAATAGATTTATCTTTGATGAACTGTTGAGTTGGTTTGAAGATTTTGTTATGATTGCAATCAAAGAGTCACACACATACTGTCCAAGTTGTTGTGCATGTTGCTTTCTGAACTTCAACATGCTAGATTTACTTTGCACTTTTCCTAGGCAACATCAGAACACTTTTAGCATCCATTATCAAGGTGTCTTCTTGATCATTTAGTTTCAAGGTAGTCATGTACTCACTGTGTTAAAGTAATTCTGTAAAACAAAATAGGGCCTAAACAGGTTGCCGCCTTTTTTTACACAATTCTAAGGGCTTCCAAGAATTCAGCTATTACAACTCACATCTAAATGCAAAACAAGCCCGATTAAAGGTATTAGCTAACCATTTTTAAAAGTACAAATATTTCTGATGTATTTCTGATATTTTAACCAATAAACTAGGAAATTACCTCTATTTCCATTTCAGAAATCTGGTCACCTATAGCTACAGTGTTTTCACTCTTGTGATATTGACTTCTCTCTGTATTCCAATGGAAAGACAGTGATGGATGGGTTTGAAGTCTTATAGGGCGTATGTTCAAAGTCAGCAGCTGCTTTGATGTAACTCTGATCGATGTGAACAGCAGCTTGCCACTTTTATGTTTGCTCTGTAATTATTTTCTATACAAAGGTCTGAACTGATTGCATTTCTAAATTTCATTATTTTAAAACATTCAGTAGGTAATTGCATTTTGTTACACTAATACTTAATCTCTACATAGCCTTTACTTAGGAAATTATACCATAACCACTTTTACTATTAGTAAAGTTATTTGTATAGTATGTAATTTCCACTTATAATTTATTCTCAAAATGATGTAATCTTGTTGTCAAATTTTCTTCTCACATCCAAATCAAATCTCGTTCACATTTATTTAAATTTCAAGTAGTTAACAACACTCTTAAAAAATAAAGATGCTTCAAATGGTTCTTCACAGCACAAAGAGCCATTCAATCAAAGGTTATCTAACCATCTCTTTCTTACCTTTTAAAAATCTGAAGAGCCTTCCTCACCACAAATAACCTTTTTTAGAACAGAAAGGTTCTTCTTATGTAACCATTTAAACAAAAATGTTCTATGGCATCGTGAAGCGCCTTTATTTTGTGAACGAAATTAAATCAACACTTGTGAGATTATTTATCAAGACTCAGAAAACGACAGTAAACTTTGCATGCTAGAGAAAGGATATTTTAAATGACAAATGCTTTTAAGCAGAACCATAACTACACAAAGCCCTCATTCATGCAACATAAGCAAAACAAATCATATCTAAATCTATTCTTGTGTAAACTGCTGAACCGAATTGAATGCGACAATTCATGTAAGAATGATTTTATGAATTTATGCAGAAATTTGTTCCACTTGATTTTTTTGGAATGAGACCCTCTGCAAAGCAAAATCATTTTTTGTATCTCAAAAAAGATTTTTGGCATCTCAGAATGTTCTTAGAGGATTTTAATGGTCTTTTTCACAGGGACACAATATCATATTTCAGTAACGTAAATAGCACCACTCTGCCTCTTTTGGAAGTGTGTTGCCGCCTTAGCCCACACTTGTCATTATAATTGGAAAGTGAAAACAAAACGTCTGAATCATCGTCTTTACAGAATTTGTGACAAACTCAGCAATGTAGTTTGACTTAGGCACATTTTCATACCAACTTCGAATTACATTCATTGATATAAGGAAAATTTAAGCAATACTCATTGAGTTTCCTTTGTTAGGACTGTGTTCTTCATATAATGTTACAAAGCTTCCACAGAGGGGCCATATGAAAAACATTAATGGGTGCTAAACACAAGCTTCATTTTTTAAAGTGCATGTTGCATAACAGGCTGTCCTGTGTGTTCAGGCCACAGATTAACTACACCAAAGAGCTCTCCTGCTGGGAACCCTACTCAGTTCACGGGCGTTTTGAGCGCAACTATAGCTGGCTCACTCAAACCATGTTACAAAATATCCATAGCCATAAAATATTCATTGAATTCTCCCCTGCCAATGAAAAGCAGACAGAGCAGAGGCAGCTATCCTCCCATAATGTGGCATGACAGATTTTCAGAGCAGGCCTGACTCCACAATGATAGCTTTGAGGGCGAACTGAACAGGCTTGGGCTCATTTTTCTTCATTGTGTGTGTTTGAGAAGTCACCGTACCAGACAGTGATTTGAGATTGATGTTTAAAATGTACAAAACTGTACAGGGCAATTTCAGGAGAATATCAGAGATCCTTATATATAAGTCGTAGTGATAGGAAAACTTTGACTACTAAAGCCTTATTCGGATGGGATTCATTTTTTGGGCGGTAGATGGAGTAAATTAATTCTTGACTGTTTAGGACCATCTTCTAATAAAACCTAGAGTGACAGATCATTCATTCCCAAGTAAAAGCATGACTTCGTTGGAAACGTTCACTTCCATAAGCCTCACAGTTTTTAATTACGTGTTCAACATTTTCTGTTATGCTGCATGGCGAACGTAGTTCCAAGCAGCTTGTTGACCTCATCACAGTTTCATATCACTTCACCAAAGGGTTTGCATTATTTCAAAAGTCTTACAACCATATATATATATATATATATATGTACTTGTCACGAACCCGCTGAGGCGGGGCGAGCGAGAGATCAACAGAGACGGAGATTCAATAAAGTCCTTTTTTAATATAAACAAGAGCAAGAGATTCCGGACAAAGAGCGAGAGCTCACACGGGAGGTAGACATTTCAACAAGACATAAACTAGAACAGAAAAACACCAGTATTTAAAGAAACACTAATCACAAGAACATTGACAACACCTGGGGAGACACGCTAAGGACCGGGGCGGGGTTTACAATAGGCAGAGCACATGAGGGAGACTGAATGAAAACACAACAAAGAGCACGTGAACCAGAAATAATAACAAAACACGACAGATGGAACGCCTGGGGGCATGACATAGCCCCCCCTCAAAGGGCGGCTTCCAGACGCCCAAACAAAACAAAAACACAGGAAACAAAGGTGCATGGAAAAAACAAGAGTCCATAGTGCAGGGGTAGGGTGGGTGGGTGCTCTGGAGGTGGCCGGGCAATAGTCATAGAAGCCTCCAGAGCATAGGACACTCACGCGGGTCAGACGGGTCTGGGGCTTTGGCTGGCCACACAGGCTGGACAGTCTCAGGAGGAACTGGATCAGGCGCCTTGGGAGGCCATGGTGGATCCGGAGGGGTCAGACAGTAGACCCCAGTCCCGCCCACCCTTTCCAGGGTCCTGGCTCTTCTGTCCCCCCCAAAAAAAATTTCTTGGGGAAGCTCACCGGGGGGCGCTCAGGAAGCGCGACGGACTCTGGAGGGTGCACGGGATGCGCGGCGGACTCTGGAGGGCGCACGGGATGCGCAGCAGACTCTGGAGGACGCACGGGATGCGCAGCAGACTCTGGAGGGCGCACGGAATGCGCAGCAGACTCTGGAGGGCGCACTGGATGCGCAGCAGACTCTGGAGGGCGCACGGGATGCGCAGCAGACTCTG
>JAUMHQ010000081.1:3874719-3890740 GCA_032361165.1 Enteromius paludinosus
CCACAATTCTGTCTCTGAGCTCTCCAGGCAGTTCCTTTGACCTCATGATTCTCATTTGCTCTGACATGCATTGTGAGTTGTAATAATCATTATAATCAAACACAGCTGGACTCAAATGAAGTTGTAGAACCTTCTCAAAGATGATCAAAAGAAATGGACAGCACCTGAGTTAAATATACGTATGAATGTACAGCAAAGGGTCTGAATACTTAGGACCATGTGACATTTCAGTTTTTCTTTTTAATAAATCTGCAAAAATGTCAACAATTCTGTTTTTTCTGTCAATATGGAGTGCTGTGTGTACATTAATGAGGAAGAATACAATAACTTAAACAATTTTAGCAAATGGCTGCCAAATAACAAAGAGTGAACAATTTAAGGGGGTCTGAATACTTTCCATACCCACTGTATAACAATAATATGTAGCTATTAAATAATCGCTTGTTATATTCTTAAATATACAGTGTGAGTCAGTTTTAAAAAAACAAAACAAATGTATTAATACTAATTAATAAGTTATTGTGAATTATAGATTAGATTATTCCGTTACACATTACACAAAAACGCCTTAGAAGAAAACGTTCCAGGTGTGCATTTTGAGTTCAGTATTTCAGAGCAAGATGTTTTTAGTTCAGACAGCTTAAATATGCATTTTAGTCTGGGACTAGCTTAAAGGGTTAGTTCACCCCAAAATGAAAATTGTGTCATTAATTACTCACCTCTCACAAACACAGATATAGTGCAAGTTCTAAAAAACAAAACAAACAATAATAATACATGGTTTGCTTACAATATTCCTCCAAACTATACTGTAAGAAAATATATATATATTTCATGTCCATTGGGGCTGTCTTTTCTTTTACTTCCATGCTCCTGTTCCTTTCTCCTCATCTCTTTGCTGACCTGTATATTTTGAGACACACTGTGCTCAGAGGAGGAAATAGTTATAAGCTTCAGCGCTCTGTGTATGTCTTCACAGTGACACCAGTCACAAGTGCTGTGCATAAGAACAAAGCTACTCAGCTGCAGCTGAAACCTCAAAGGCCACTATGTTGCAGAGGCAAAATAACCCCCAAAACACCTGTCCAATTTACCTGTCTTCCCAAAGGAACCTGTCCCATGCTCAAAATGTTGCCACATACATGTACAGAAATTAAAATGAGACCACCATCAACTGTTAGCACTGGATGTTGCATATCATAAAAACACTTCACAGCAAAATAAAAACTGCTGGCTGTGCAAATTTTATTCCTCATTTGCATTGTGTGCTGTAACTCAACTGGTATCATGCAGTGCTTTTGGGGAATACTCGTGAACAGGTTGTGCTGTCCCGTAAGCAGATTTTCATCATAAATACAAGCAAATTTTAAACAGAAGAATACACCTGGCATAAAAAGCAGGGTGTGCAGTGGACAGTCTATTTAAGCACACTATTTTAATTTCACATTGAGGTAATTTTAATGGCCACAAGCAGTCTACTGTACATTTAGGGGTTTGTCCATGTTGCTGCTGAAAGGGAGGCCTTCACTCTAATTGGGCTTTACTAGTAAAGTAGTGTGTAAGCAGAAAATAAATAAGTATTCTGCTTTCTTATTAGCTGTTCCAAAACAAAGCAAACTGCTTATCTAGATGCCAGACTCAAAGATTTCACCAAACAGGAGTGTGCATAAGGCAAGATCAGGGTACAAGAAATTAGCTTGGTGGAAAAAATACATGTTTTATGTTTATATTGAAACATTCAGCTTAGCCACATGTTAGCATCAAATGATTGGGATTGCTTGTCAACTGAGTTACTCAAATCAATCACTTGGTTCAAATGAAACAAACATATGCTTCTGCTTGCTGTACCAGTTGTAGTATTGTTAAAATTCAGCACTTGCACTCTGAAGCCACTGGTAAAAAGGGGAAATTATTGTGTCCTTGGGGTATACTGGACAAAGAATGCTTGTACACTGATAATTCCCAAAAATATTTCTTCATTGGGACATTGTAAGCTCAATAAGAGCTAGGGTTGGGATTTAATACAAAAAGCCATAGATCACTGACAATGCAATATGCAATATCACGCTTATTATCGCAAATGAATCACCTGCGAAACTGAACACAATATGGCTCTGTGTATTAACTACCAGTCCATTTGTGAACAGGTGATGAAGATTTACCACTAATCAAGAAACTGGCTTTATTGACTAGATGCAATATATCACCTAGCCCTAATATGAGCTTGAGGTATAAGCGGTCTAGAGGTATGATTCTTATTGGCTTGAGAGGTCCCAGGTTCAAATCCCGGGCAAGCCCCCAATTTGTTATGACCCATGGCTCAAAAGGAAGCAACAAAATGAAGGACAGACACAAACAATTTTAAGCTTAATGGAAAATATTTAATTAAGTAAAAAAATAACTTGCCACAATAACACCGAAAATAGCAGAAACAATAATGTAGTGTGGTTAGATGCTCCAAACAATCTCTACCGAAATGAAACACAAACTCAATTAACAATATGGACCATCTGAACCACAGTGACAGGTGTGCCAAATGGACTGTAAATTGGACTATAAATCGTAGGCGGAGCCACCAATTACAAAGCCATTAAACAAGCAGCAACATTATACCCATATCATGAAAGGAATGTTGCCTGGACTGCATGCAAGGACAAGTGTTTTTAACTTGACTGTGACTGGGATAGGAAGCCAATGGAGGAAACATAGCAGATGTGCATTGTGTGAGTACTTGGAAAGGTGTAATATCAGCTGGGCTTGAGTATTCTGGATGAGCTGAAGAGTTTTATTGCATATACATGAAGTCAGCCAACAATGAATCTAGGGATCTACACGTCTTCGCTATAGGTTAAGCCAAAAAATTGTGCAATGTAACACCAGGGTTCTTGGCTTTCTGTATGGGTGAGATGGTCAACTTGTCTATTGAAATGACAAGTTCTTGACTTGGATAAATAGCAGTTGGTAGGTTTAGCTCATAATCCCTAGTCTTGAGACTGAGTGCTGTCAGCATATCAGGGTGTGAATTTCAGGGCCATAAAGAACGACGGGCTTACTTTTTCATGGCAAGCACTTCCCTGACTTCACAGTTTTGAATGCTGCTGAAAGATCTAACAACATGTTAAGTTTTGAACTGCTGAAATGTCGGTGTACATTTGGTCAGTTTGAACCCATGAGTTTGTGTTACAAGAGCAATACAGTATTTGAGCTACAGGAACTTCTACCAGCTATAGAAAGTATTGTAAGATGTTTGATTTGCTGAGGGATATGGTTGCTCAAACCTATGGATCCAAAACTACCTGCAAGATTCATGTGTATAAACAAGGGTAGGAAGACAAGAAATAAACAGAATTATAAGATTACCTCTCTAGGTGTATTAATTCTGAAGGTTTGAGTCATCTAAGAACAGTCTGAAAGCCTCACAACAATGCAGTAACCAAGAAAGAAAATGTGCCGCTTACTGTACAATGCTTTCTCCAGCCAGGTATCATTACCACCTTCCACACTCACTACAGCTGCAGTGACTTCTCTCCAGAGACAGCAAACGTCAAATGACTGAGAACTAAATGTTCTTACTGCACAACACATCCACCACTGACAGGACCCTCAGAGGGAGCCCTGTTCAAGCCTAAATACAAACATTTTAAAACTGACTATAGGTTTGAGAAGGAATATTTAATGTATCTGTTTTGGGTTGCCCCCTGTATGCAATTTAAGGTGAGGGAATGAAAACGTAAGAGAGACAGAGCAGTTCAAATATGAAGTAAAGATTTCAAGAAATGTTGTTTATCTAGGATTTTGTCAGTAGTGGTTGCTGAGTGACTTTGCGCAAGGACAGTCTAACAGGCAGGGCAGTGCACTGGAGAATTCTGGGAATTTTCACACATCATGGTATCACTGCACATAACTGACAATGACAGGCAGTAACTGACAGCCACTTTGGAATGTGAATGAAGATCTGGACAATGATTAGAGGTACTGTATGTGGTAATGCAGACAATCTGGCTGATGCATGTCTTGAATGGCGAAATAGTGGCTCGGTACCGCATTCAAATTATCATAATTTGAGAAGCATTGAATAGATATGAGCAGCTAGCACAGCATACTGTATATGCCTCAGATATGTTGAAAAAATAAATTCAAAGTTCTACATGTAATCAGTTTAAATTAACAGTTTTTCATTGTCTCCATGCTGGAAGTGTTCATTATGGGCACAAACACAATTTACATTCAATATTCCTTTTTCTTGGTAGTCACAAAAACAACGCAGCATGTTGCGCTAATTGCTTTAGCAGGTAGATATAAAGTGTACTATGTTGCTACAAGAACTGGTGTCAAAGAACAAAACACAATTTATAGAATGAGGTGTTTTTTTTTTCACATAAACTATTCTTTCTCTTCAGGATAACACAAACAACATTGTTTTAGTTTAGAGCAAACAGTTTAGGCCAGCTTCTTGTTACTGGGAAGAATCCATGAATAAGAAAGAAACATGTGGTTTTAGTGGAAGTGAAGGTTTTTGCTCTGCAAAATGTCTAACTGATGCATTTAAAATTTAAACCATCACTGCTAGAAAGTGACAAAATAGGTCTGTTGACCCTACTCATACTGGTCCACAGTCAACAACAGGTTCATATATAAAAAAGGTTTATTAAGGCATCGTATTTGTGTCCATGGAATCCGTGTCCATGTCCATCTCTTTGACAGGGAAATGTCTCATCTGTGGTTTGATGCGGCAGTAAAGACTGTGAATGCTGTGGTGTTATGAATGATGGAGGAAAGTAGACCCGTCAATAAACTGTTCCATATCGGCATTCAAGAGAGGCACAATTTCAGATGCATTACGTGAAACAGGATTCAATTTCCCTGCATGCACCTTTTTCTGTCTGACTTCTGCCATCTTAAAGAGGATATATTACAGTTAGCTGATGCACCCACCATTTCAGTTGCACCCATCAGTTGTTTCTCATGTCAAAGACAGGTTGTTGAAAAAACTGCATGACCAGGATTTACACTGCCAATGAAAAGTCAGGATATGGGAGACTATATCACCTTGATCTTGGGACCAATTCAAAGTCCCAAAGTCCCATAAAATCCCATAAGGCCTAGCTTCAACATAAAAGAGAAAGACATATGATGCAACGAGTAAGGATTTACCAACTACTATGCAGTTTGAATTATGTTGGATGGGTGTGCTTTGGTCAGTGGATCCTGGCCTTCACATTTAAGTAATATTTTAGGAGGTATAGGTTATGGGAGTTTTCATACTGTGCTCCAGTGACCTCCAAGGGGGTGTGTAGAAACAAAAATCTTAGTATTTCTGACAATCAAGCTGGAGTTGCCAGCCCAGCTCGTTGGATGGCACTCCAGTGTCAGACTTGTTCTCTGTGTTTTGTGTCTGTTTTCATTCATGGACTCTTTTCAATTAACTCCTGTCTCTGCCCTCCTTGTCTGTTGACATAGTCATTCATTCAAGTCTCATCCCACTGACCTATTTCCTATATGTATAAATTCCCCGGATGTCTGTATGTTGTCACAGTTCATTGTACTGTCGCGCTGTTAAGTATTTGCATTCGTGTTCATGTTCGTTGTTTCTCTGTTCTGGATTTATCATAGCCGACCTCGCTCTCCCTGGATTTACACCTCTGTCTTGCCCCTCGGACTATGTTTGTTGTTGTACTGATCACCGCTACGTTATCTGGATTATTTTGCTGTTATTGCCTCTGATGTGCCTGTTTGTCGGTGAACGACCCAGTCTGTCTATACTCTGTGTTTTTTAATAAAACAGCCTGCACATGAATTTGCATGCCTTCCCGTCTCCTGCTCATGACAGTATTAAAATTCATCATCATAATAAATGCATTGACCAGATTTGAATTTTTATTGTTCAAATGAATATTATATTGGAAAGAAAAAAACACCTTAATGCATGTTTGATATATAATTTACTTCACATACATAATTCCATCATGAAAAAGTTCAAGAAACATTTATGTACAATATAAAAGCAAATATATATAATTGTATATATCGTTAGACTCGTATAGTTCATGGCAATGCAATTCAATATTTTATATTACCAATGATTGTTTACTTGTATGCTAAACAATTTACATTCTGCTTGGGGTCGACACTTGTCTAATGTTAAACCAGCGTGGTGCAACAAACAATATATCTTGTCCTGATTGCATCAGCATGAAGCATTGCATACATTGCTTGAACCACATCTGAGGCAATATTTGAGTACAGTTAACAGGTAGGTGGGACAGTGATTGTATTGAAATGGTCAGAACAACATATTTGTAACTCATACATGACTGAAGCTAAGACATTATCATTAAGCAGCTTCACTTATAAACTGTGCAACAGCCTGAAGAGCTTAAGTGTTAGCTGGGAGGATGCAGCATCAAACTTGTTAAAGTTGCCTGTTGGAGATTTCAGGACGAGTTCTGGGCTGCTTGTAAATAGCTGGCAGCGATGAGAAGCCTCAGCAGAGCTCTGATGACTTGCCTGTTCATACTTCAATAAAAAACTAAATTCCTCCAGCTTGCAGACTCGGTTTGTGAAGCGTGCATGTTACAAAAGCTTTGATTTCAGAGAATGTATTGTCTCAGGCTGTTCTCTGGAAGAGTAACTAAGATCAAGCATAAAAAAATGACTATTATGTTTTAGTGGTTTACTCTTTCTGGCATTCTAACAATATACAATTTTCAAAAACAAAACTAAAACATCACCCCCTGAAACAGACAATCCTGAACTCTTAATCGAGATAAATGTGACCTGATCCAGCAAAATGAGTCAGAGTGACCCAAATTTTAAAATTGAGATTTTGAATTTATATAACAATGTAATATTATCGCATGATTTTCAGATGTTTAGATTGTGAGCTTTCAAAAGATAAGGTTTCACTTTATTTTGATGGTCCCTTTAACATATTATGTTGATTATAAGTAACATGGCACCTACATATCTACTAACTCTCAATAGGGTGCTAGCAGAGTATTAGTACTGTTGACTGGTAGGGTTAGGGTTTGAATATGTTGATATGTACTTGCAAAGTTACTTATAGTCAGTAGAGGGTCTTTTGGGAGACCATCACAATAAAGAATTAGCAGATATTAATTAGAGAGTGTACTAATATTCTAATGAGAGTTAACTGACATGTAGGTGCAAAGCTACTTATTGTCAACAGATCAGTTCAAAAGGGACCATCAAAATAAAGTGTTACCAAAGATACTATATATGTCTATATTTGTGCTCCAACATAATATTTTATAAACACACGTGATTGCACAACTGCGGTACCGGGATAAAGACGGGGTTAAGTCAACTTTAATAGTCATTTAAATACATTGACTCAATTGTCTGTTTTTTTTTAAACTTTGGGAGATTATTTCTGAATGTCTGTTAACATTTTTTAAATAGTTTTTCCACATTATCGTCCAGTATCTTAAAATGGAACGTTGCGACATCCGACTCATTTCACTGGGTCACAAATGTGAAACCAGATTTAAGTCTTAAAAAAATAAAAAATAAATTGAAAATAATGCATTTGGGTTAATTGGTACCAGTGCCATCTGTAAATTACTTTTGGTTTCCTAGTTATAGTAACAATAGAATTTTTTTGCCTCAAAAATAGTGGGCCACTTCACATAAAGCTGGGGATACTTTGCGTAACGTCATCACCCCTTTTGTTATTTTAGTCACTTTATTCAAGCATATCAGGCTACTTTATTAAATTAAATAACATACACTTTTTTCTTCTTAGACTAGAGACCATTCACACAGAAATGCAACCGTCACAATTGTTTTTTTTTTTTTTGTAAGCTGTTGTTGGCAAAAGCTTGCGATGACTCCAATGTCTTCTGATTAGTCCACTGATTTGGTATTAACATAGATGAGTGGCGCTGTGAATAAAAGTGTATATTATGTATATATGTGTGTGTGTGTGTGTGTGTGTGTTTATTTATATATATATATATATATATATATATAAACATCATCATTTTTTAGTGTGTGGTTTGTACTGTGCAAATATACAGTTTTGATATAAAACGAAAATGCAAGGCTCTTTTTTTGGAAACCCCTCAGCTCTCACAATATTTCAAGATTCAACATCCCATGAGCCAAAGGGAAAATATTCACGTTCTTACAGCATACTTGGCTTCTGTAAAGCTAGAGCCTAAGGCAGCTGGATGAAAGAGGTCTACAGGGCAAGATTTATACTTCTAACCATCTGAATTAGAGCAGTATTTCAGAGTAAGTGTGAATACCTCACAGCATCACAGGAATGCAAATGAAACCACGGAACGAGACTTGTTTTACTCATCGATCAGAGAGTGACTCTGAAACACAAAAATCAAGTTTTGTTTGGTAAGTGATGCAAGTAATAATTTCACCATGACTGTGAACTGTTAAACTGATAGTTTACCTAAAAATTTACACCAGTTTTTAATTCTAGTAAGATAAAATGTTTTCTTTGTTTTTAGCAGAAGAAACAAATACATGCGGCTTTGAAATAACATTTAACTTAAGTAATAGATTAGCCATTTCAAATATTAAGTGAATATTTACTTAAATAAATGGATAGTAATAATAAAAAAAATCTGCTATCATGTACTGACTTTTATGTCCTTGTAAACCTGTCAAGAGTTGACTAAAATTTAAATAGACTTTTTTTTATTAATAAGCAGAACCGCCGCTCCCTACACGCAGAGTATGTCCAAGCTCTCAGGGGGCACCATCCCAGTTTCTCAAAATATAAAAACTTTCGTTCTATAATATTAAAAATGTATACATAAGCATAAAAATCTAAATGTGAAGATACATATTATATATAGCCTGAATATAGGCTAATAAAAAAAAAAAAAGTATGATGAACGAAGTGCAGTATAAGCACACGTGACATGCGTTTCCACATCTGTGCCGGTGTACGCTGCACAAATACATAATGTTTCATTTACAGGATGATACAATCTTTGTTTAATATTGACCAAAGATTTAATTCAAATAACCAAATAATTAATTTGCTACATTTTAACTTTTAAAAAATGCTACAGCCTATTTCATTTATTCAACAAAAACATGGACGTGTGATTTCTGAATGCTTGAGACCATAAAATCAATCACACTGTATTTATAAAATAGGCATATAGGCTAGTTTCTGTCTAGAGGTACAATTGTAATTTATAAATAATACAGTGCAATTACAATTAATTTATTTACTTCTATATTTATAGAAAGTTCTATGTTTTTTTGTTGTTTGTTTTTGGGTTTTTTTTGAGGGAGGGGGCACAACAATACTATTCTGCTTTTTCTGCCAAGAGCAGCCCTGTTAATAAGCTTCCCCTCAACTGAGCCTTTTAAATATAATATATATATTGTGTTTATTTTGAACATTTCTCTTCTCTCTTGTGTTTCATTTCACGTATGCAGCCATACAAGTTTATCTCATTTGGCTTATATGAGCATGAAATTAATATGTATTATTTTCTAAACCAGTTTCTGATTTTTTTTATTCTCTTGATTTATCTTTAACAGATTAAACACCAAAATAAAACTTTCAAATGTACCATTTAATGCCAGAGAAAAGAAGTGCTTTTTTAATGGTCAACTTTGTTCATTTAAATGCTTCCCTAATTTGGAGAACAAATGGTTGATATTTTAAGCCATTATATTCTGTTGCTGCTGTAAAATGTTGTTATTTTCTCTCCATACCTTCATCTTTTGAGAGTGTTCTGCTAAATATTCATTGAAATCAGTCTTTGTTGTGTTTCTGTCCTATCACACTGCGATTTTCACTGTTATCTCACAAGCATGTGAATACGGACAGCAGCTTCACAGCATTCATCAGTCACTCATTCAAACAGCACTTAGATAAAGTGCTACACTATGGCTTTCTTCCAAAAAAAAAAAGAAAGTTTTTCATCTTGTGCTGTTTCAAATCCCCCAGACACACACACTCACACACACACACACACACACACACACAGACATGTGTGTGTGCGCAAAGCTATAAGATACTGAGAATCTATGTCCAAATTAGTATGTGTCTGTCTTTTTCTCTCTGTTTTTCTTGTGTCACAGAAAAATAAACCAACCGTATTAGCAGTCTTAAAAATCTCTATGCAATAACAATGCTAAAAATTTAGGAACATAAATGAAATTAAATTTCACTCATGCTGAAGTTCAACATATAGATGTTGTAATTATCGATCCTGATCTCATGGCAATTCGTACATATTTTACGAGGTGGCTAATTTGTACAAATTCGTACAACCTCACTAATTTATTCAAAATCGTACATATTTTACGAGTTGCCAATGCATGGAATTTCCCATTATGCATTGCACAGTCACACCACCATCTAATCACTCACACCTCACTCTCACTTATGCTGCATCTAAAAAAAAAATCGCATACTGCTTAAGTAGGTACTACATTTAAACTTGAACGTACTACCTGACCATTAAAAAGTAAGTTCTATATAGTTTGAATGTGGGGAGTATGAATGGAATTCGGACGTACTTCATCCGCCATATTGATGTTGTCACATGTCATGCGTTGTCACAACAGCGCGGAAATTTAAACTTTCAATTAGTCATCTGTATATTTAGATTGTGTTAAACAAGTGTGATTTAATCACAATAAACGTTTTATTTTTTTTTTTTTTTTTCCTGAGGTACTTGCGGCTCATTTCAAGTGTATCTCCACTTTCAGGCATTTTTTCGAATATGACGCTTCCTTTCCCGGAGTCTCATGGGACAGGAAAGTGTCCATGGTATGCGTACTACAGAATTCGTGAGGAAGCAGTAGGTCATCCGGGTAACTTCTCGCCTAATGAATTTCGAATACTATGAATTCTGACATATTACTCGCCCCGCATATTATTTTTCATGTTCTATATAGTTGGGAAGTATGTGATTTTGGATGCAGCATCAGAATTTAACTGATTCATTCACCCATAGACAAATGTGTAGCATTGTCTTGCCTAGCATTCTTCCCCGCATTTGTTGTCTATTGTTCGGTGTTTCTGACCTCTGCCCATTTCTGCCATTGTTGAATGTTTTCTGCCTGTCTTGACCCTCCTGCCTGTCTATTGAGCTCGATCTTGCATTCTCCACTCTACCTGTTTGCCCACTGATTTCGACCTTGCCTGTTGCCTGGAATAAAGGGATTTTGCAAATGGATTATAATAACACCGGTTTTAAGTCAATGTTGTCAATGTTTCATGTACATCTCCCAGCGATACATTGAAAGGAGTAGTTCATCCAACACAGTTTCATGACTAATTTTTACGTACTGTACTTTTTGAGGCAGCAAATTCGTACTAATTCATACAAATTTTTATGATATTTTGTAGCATTTGTCTAAAACCCTGGTGATGGATAGTTTTAGGGGTGGAGTTCGGAGTAGGTCTTTCGTACAAATTCATACAAATTGGAAACTCATTAAATACGTACAAATTAGTGAGGTCATATGAATTTGTATGAATAAGCCACCTCTTATAATGTGTACGAATTGTCGTGAGATCAGGCTCGTTCATCACAAATCTAAAGAGTATATTTCTGTCATCATTTTCCATTATGTTGAGTGTTTCAAGTGTTCATGGTTAATTTATGTGGAAACATGGCAAAAATAAATTCTTGAAGGATCTTTTCTATACAACTCAACTTTTACATGCAGATCACCAGTCACTGTGATGTGTTCCTTTTGTATTTCATGAAGAAAAAATAAAATACAATTAAATAAATAAATAAATAAACAACAGCATAGAAGTTTGCAATGACTTGAGGGCGAGCGAATAATTACTTTTTTATTCTTTTGTGTAATTTTTTGGGATAAGTGATTCCTTTAAGGGTCTCAAACAGCAAGGAAAAACAGCTTTTAGCATTACAACAACACATTACAATATTATCAGAATCTTTTAAGCATTTATACATGCATGAGGAAAATAAGAGGGAGAGCCTTGTGTCAAAACAATTTTGCTATCTTCAGAAAAAACATTCAATTTTAAATAAAAGAGGCCTAATTACTGTTCGATGCAAATTTGTACGATGTTACTAAGCCATTACATGTTAGTGAGGATTACATTCTCGCCTTTGCACACCACTTTTCTGCCATTTTGCAGATTTTAAGGGGATATTTTGTGACTCTGCAATAATTAAATGGCAACAGCAATTCACAGACAATTCAAAATGTGAATTAACAAAACGCACACAGGTCTCGTTAAATGATGCTGGGACATCTACAATCAATACATTTTAGGGCCTTCTGGCTAATCCTGCTTTATTACGAAAACTTCAATGCAAATAATTAAAGGGTTGAGGAAGAAATGTTTGAAATGCCTTCCCGGGGAGGACATTAGCAACAATTAACATATTACTCATGTTAACAGTTTGACGATCCTTGCTGGAAACTAAAGGCACACGAAATGGAAAAATGAAAGTAAACACTTAACTCGTTAACTAATTCTGCAGCTCGTGCAATGACTGTGCTTTAGAGCTCCATTAATGAAGGCCTAGATTGCAACAGGCAGTGAGTCGCCGTAAAAGAGCAGCTTATTTGTCTGCCTTCATTTCAGCCCGCAGAAAGAAAGGTTTAATGGGGGGACAAGCAGAGAGCTGCAAATGGCATTTTTAATGATTTGTTTAGGATCAGTTTCCACAAGAGTCAAAAATAAAAGTATCAAATCAAAGTAAACTTTGAGTTTATTTAAAAATATATTTAACCTCACATTCCTTGTTTGTGCTTTATTTTAAGGCCAATCTGTAAATTTGCAATTTTTTATCAACAGTGACAACAGCTATGGTTCCAAATTTAACTAATGTGCAGGAACGTTGCATAAAACATTTACAAATAAAGAATTGCTTCCATCAAATGAGTCAGAGAGAACAAAATGGTCACTTCCTGAAAAACTGGCATTAAAGGAGTAGTTCACCTAAAATGAAAATTCTAGCAGATTTTACTTACCCCGAAGCCATCCTAGGTGTATATTACTTTCTTCTTTAAGTCGAACAATCCTGGCTCTTTCATGCCTGGCAATGCTCGTGGACGGCGGCCATTATTATGACTTCTGTTCCAGCCAAGAAGCCAGAACTCTCACGAAAAAAAAAACAAAAAGTTACGGTTTTAGACACGGACAAACAGGGCAGCCGCCTGGGGCGGCATTTTTTCATGACCCTTGGGGAGCGGCGTAAGTACTAATTGGGAGAAGAAAAATCGAAAAAGCGGTTTTCTATTATAAATCATAGCCTACCTATGACTGTGACATTTAAATAGTGTAGTTTCAATTCTAGTGCACATAAAAACAAGACATGCACGGAAAACCATTCTTGTGAAGGAGCACAGAACACTATGCGCGTGCCAAAATTTGCTCTCGCGGCTCACTGACCCAGGATCAGTCACTCTCTCCGGTTCACAGTAACCTAATTACTAATCATGCACACCTGAGATCACTAACCTGCACTAGTTAAAAGCCACAATCCCCAGCAGAACTTTGGCTGAGCTCGAGGTAACAATCTGTATCCTTACCAGTGTCTGCCTGTTCATAGATTGTCTGATGACGGATCATTCGCTATATCATTTGGATATGATATCTACCTCTTCACTCACCTGCACAGAGCACTAAATCCTCTGAAGCCTGGGAACCATAAGATACTTACCTGCTTACTTACCTGTGTCTGCCCTATCTTACCAGTGATTAGCGATTAGGAGATTGCCTGAGATCGGAGTCCGGATTCAAGAAGGACTGCCTGAGTTCTGATTTATCCTTCTGCATACCTGTTATGATTTATGAGTTCTGTTTAATAAACGCATTACAGTACCTTCTTGAACTTACACAACTTTGAGTCGGTGATTGAGCGTTACAATGACGCTAAGTGTGGGTGTTTTTTTTTTTTTTTTATAAATTATCCTTTTATAAACAACAATACAACACCAAACATACAGTATTTGCAGTAGAATATAAAGATCTGTTATAAAACATGAAACATAATGAATAGTGTAGTCATTTCAATAATTGTGAATCAATTACTATAAATCAGCTTTTGAAATTGTTTCTTCAAATCACACATTTAGACCAGTCTTCCAAAAAAAAAAAAAAAACATAACAGCACACACTATCCTTCATCAATCAATTATTGCTACATAATTTTCAAATCTGACAATTCCATATGGATAATAAGTTTTTGGATCATTATTTTTTGGAAGTGGCTATTTATACCACCAAGTGCACATACAGTAGCATTTTCTGGTATTTATACTTATTGCAAGTGACAATTATCTGCACCTCAGTATTGAAGTGCATTATAAAACAAAATGCATCTTATGGTAAGTTCAATATAAGAGCGGTTGAGTAAATTGTGTTTTGTTTTCTATGCACAAAAAACAAAACAAAAAAAGTATTCTTGTAGCATCGCAAAACTGAAATTGACTAAATTCACATGGACGTTTTTCTGATGTATTTACTCCATTTCTGGACCTGGAGCATTTTAGACAGCTCTCAGATTTCATCAAAAATGTCTTCATTTGATTACTGAAGATGAATGAAGGTCTTACAGGTTCCATTTCACATTCATGTTCCACATACATGAAACATGAAGCTGTGACAGCATTAAAAAGCTTTCTCTTCAGGATAGACCAGACAGTATGTGCAGTCCTATGCATGCTGAACACTGGCTGTGATGCACTTACTTTTAATTAGAAGTTGGGATATTTTGCTACATTGCATGTTGAACTCTCACCCAAGTAGCATAATACAAGTGCACCATCTTATGTATATCTGAAGCCTTCAGTAAGACATTTCTTTTTAAAACTATACATAACCCAGTGCCATCCTTAATGAGCAAACCAATGGTAACAAGGGCATGAAATACACTTCTTTTCCTAATGACAGTATTATGAGGAATTTCGTATTTTGCCTTATGGTTTGCTGTTGATATAAATGATAAATATTACAGATTAAAACGTATTCCTATTAAATTATGGATTGCTAGAGAAATGAGGCATGAATTGCCTCGCAATGTCGAGGAAATTCACTGCAGCTTTGATCAGTCATCCCCAGCCCTCTTAACAACACGTGTGCAGAATGTAAGTTTTTTTAAAAGTAAGACTTAGCATTAGTATTCTCCAATCTGCCGTTAATAAAATATATTAAACATTCAGCGTTTCTGGCTTTCTGCCAGCACCTGAATGGCTGTGGACAAATATTGCTTTGTGTGCTTTGACTAAACAAATCTTTTATACATTTTCTGATAGAGTACTCTGCTCAGCAGTGGTTTAATTTTGAACTCTTAGTCTAAATCGCATCTCAGTGTCCCTAATGACTTCTAAACTGCGGGATGTGCTCTTTCCAGCTACCTGCTTTTACCTCATCCCGCTTTGTCTGGCGCTTTGAAAGTGCAGCATCTAGAAGCTTTATAGATTGATGTCATACTGTGCATTTTAATAATCCTTTGTTGCTCTCGCTATATTATGGGTTACTTACAACTTAATATCTATAGAGAACAGCTATGGCTTGTTTTTGATTCCAACTGACGTTTACACATTCCACATGAATAACAGGCAATAAACACTTTTAAAATGCACCTTTTCAATGCACAAAAGGTTCTTTATAGTGGAAAAGTGTTTATTAAAATGTTCTTCACACTAAGAAGACAGTGGAAAAGGTTTACCCAAATAAAAGGTAGAAATTGTCTGCAGTGTTCATAGCATTTATTCATTGCTTATAAAGTAGTTCATAAAACAAGCATATCAATAATAATCACCGTAATAATTTCAGCTTGCTATTTTTTTAGACATCCTGCTGCAAAGAAATAAACATATTAAAATTACAATATACAGGTCCTTTTCAAAAAAACTGCATCTTGTGATAAAGTTCATTATTTTCTGTAATGTACTGATAAACATTACACTTTCATATATTTTAGATTCATTACCGCACAACTGAAGTAGTTCAAGCCTTTTATTGTTTAATATTGATGATTTTGGCATACAGCTCATGAAAACCCAAAATTCCTATCTC
>JAUMHQ010000081.1:3917211-3932895 GCA_032361165.1 Enteromius paludinosus
CTTGTACTTTTGTTGTACTTCAGGACGGACTTGCATATTTTGCAAGTTACATTTTTACCAGATTCATCTTTAAAAAATATTTCCACACACTTGATATGCCACTGCTTTTCTGAAATGACCCACTTGTTCCTGATCGGTGCACGTGTAGTGTAAGGCTGCCATGTTTTTCACGTCAAAATCACATGATCCACGCAGCGCGACTAGTCGACTTCAATCAAAAAGCGTATTGAGTATTAGGGTCGACCAGTCGACTAGTCGACTAGTCGGAGCAACCCCTTATATCCACCATTAGCAGCTATTACAGCTCTGCATAATTTGGGCATTTGAGCTGTCAGTTTATTCAAACAGTGACTTAATATATTATATATTATATAATATAAGCCTCTTAAAGGGTTGCCCAAAATGATTCACATTGGTTGGACAGTTCTTACGGACATCACGGTCCAGTTCCTCCCATAGTGGCTCAACTTTTACATGCATATATTGCGGCACACACACTTGGGGGGGGGGAAATTATCTGCGCCCCTAAGTGGTTTTCTATTCTATCATACATGTGACTATGGCGTTTAAATAGTTTCAAATCTAGCGCACATAAAAGTGGTTGGGCGCTGAGAGGGGGTCTCGCCCAGGGAGTAATTCAATGTAGAGCCGCCACTGCCTTCAATGTTGTAGCAGTGACTTAAAGTAATAGTTCACAAAAAAATTTTAATTACACCATAAACTGCTCACCGCCAAGCCATCCTAGGTGTATATAATTTTCTTTTTGCTTCCTGCTCTGGTTATTTTCCATGAGAGCACTGAGTTCTGGCTTCTTGGCTGACTTCTGACTCAATGTACGGCATATGATGTAAATTATGTCATACGTGGGCCAAAAAGCTCTGTGCTTGAAAAATAACCATAAGTCGGTTATTTATGTTATAATTTTAAAACTATAATTATTTTGTCACAAAAACCCATCGATCTGCTTCAAAGGATATGTGATTACCCCCCAGAGGCGTAAAGGTTAGTTTTACTAAGTACTTGAATATACCTAGCTAACAGGTAACGTTCCCAGAACATTCAATAATAAAGTTGTGTAAATGTTAGTACAAAACATTATTAAAATAATGTTTTTGGAACGTTTTATAACATTAATGTTCTTGTAATGTTGATAGAAAATGTTCTCAGAATATACATTTGTTAGCTGGGCTTATCCGATTTACGAAGCTTCAAAATAATAGCTATCCACCCAACTTGGAAGAGCTAGGATAAATAAAAAATAAATAAATTAAAAAAAACTCAGACCATGTTCGTCTGAAAGAGGAAAGTCGTAAACATCTTGGATGGCTGGAGGGTGATTAGTTCATGTTGTAATTAACATTTTTGGGTGCAGTATTCCTTTAAGAAGGTAAGTTAACTCAGAATTCAGATTTGTTGAACCTCCTTTCTGGAATACACCCCAGATGCTGAAGGCTATAATGAGATGTCTGTTGACAGCTGAGCTCTGCTTTTGACAAAGCCTAAAAAATCAGAAGGTTCCAACCTAATTATCACAGTGGATTTCCCAAGAGGACTAATCAATATTCATAACACAGTGTCCTCTATTCACGTACACATGGTGTGGATTTTGTTTATCAGATAAACAGGCATATTGAAACAGAAGCGATATGTATTACCCTCTAACTTGCCCCAGACCAAAGCCACAGTTGCCCCCTGCCTTTGTGCCAGACGGTGTTTGTGACCGGTGCGATATCAGGCTGATTGGTAAACATTCTGTTGTCTGTTATGATGACCCTTAATCTGTTCCAGCTCCCCTGGCTGCGTGGGGACACACCTGAGACTGGGCTCTGCAAACCTGCTGATAAGAGTGTGTGAAATTGTGTCTGTTTGCATCAGTAATAAAGGCCTTTCTGTGTATTACACAGATGGGGAAAGAGAGCATCCGAGCGTGACTGTACAATGAGTCTGCTAATTACTTCATTCCTGAGGAGGAGGAGGTGGTGAAGGGTGGTGGTGGGGGGGTCCGTGTGATCAACAAGAGCTGCTGTATTAGCAATCGGGGGAATCGAGACGCATGGATCCAGTCAGATGAAAATAACAAGCAGGGTGTGTTATCAATTCAAGATATGATTCGAGGACCATCGGCTCTATGCATTAAATGAACACAGGACTGACAGTTGATTTGACTTCTAAATATGGGAGAAGTGAACTGTGGTCTGTGCTGATACCACCACTATTGGTGTTTCTAGGATTTTTTACTTCCGGCCTGTGTCTGATTTATTTTATACACCATAACGTTAACAAACAATTTTCCTGTAAACGGGCGAAAATACCTGTTGAGGTTTCTTTTTTTTTTTTTAGTTACCTCCCTAATCCCTTTAGACAGTTTCACCAGCCAAAATAGGGAGATGTAACACTCCCTATTATTTATTTGTTGACAATATGTAATGTTGACAATATTAACATTACAGTGTAATTGAGAGCTATGAATTTTAAAATTTATTAAACTTAAAAAAAAAAAAAAAAATGAATAAATTGATTAAGCACTAAATGCTACATTAAACATGGATGAATCATTAAAGCTGCTAGTTATTTATTTCCCCCTGTTTTGTTCTTTGATTAACAGACATCACAGCAGCTGGTTCTTAACTTATTTGTCTGCTATTACTTTAGGAGCTGACACCGCTGAATGTGATACAGATATGACACGCATACTCATAGTTTAATTTGTATAACATATCAGTCTGGCCCAGCCAGACCTTGGGACTGATGGCTAAAGGTCTAGAAATCATGGCAGCTTTCATTGGCTAAGACCTGCCCATGAGGCCGTTTGACTGAGATGTCTAACAAACAATCATAGTTTGTTTCATTCAACATCATATTCCAGGAGGTAAACATGTTGCTACAATAACAGACCAGAGTGTAAAATTCTTTGATTTATTTTAAAGATTCAATACCAAAACGTAAAATAGTTCACATTCCTTTGAAAATCACGCATGGCAATGGCTTTCTTTTATTGTGAGAGGGTTTGGCTTCATATCATCTTTGTTTCCAGGCAGAAAATGACACACTCATCTCCCGGATGACACTGTATAATTAAACCTCAACCAATCTGATAAAGACTTTAAAAATCCTGAAGTGTTTCCACTTTTGTGTGCCGTATGCATCAGACATTTAGCCAACAGTCCATGGGCGTTGCTTCTGAGACACATATTCATACATACATGAGTGTTTATATACAGAAGCACCAGCCTAAACATTCTCTTAACTACTCATAACGCCAGAGCAACACCTGCCATTAAAACCTGCCAACTAAACCCGCTGCAAAAAATGGGAAAAAATTCCACCATGCACAAGCAAATACCATTCACGATTTCATCAGAAGATGTAGAAATCTAGCTTTCCCTGTTTAAACAATATTTGTCATGTCAGAAAAAGAACATTGAATTGAGAATTGAACAAATGCAAGCAGAGTGAGAAAAAGGAAGACCTGCCTAGGAAGACTGAATAAGGATTTCCATATTATAGTGTGTCGACACCTTGGCAAACCACGGCTGTTGTGTGTAAAGTAGCTCTGCCCATAGATGGTCAGCAGTCGTAGCCCAGTGGAAATATACAGCTCGTTTGGCTTCCTAATACACGGTCAGCCTTTGAGCAATTACTTTGCTTTGTTCCGTCACCCTCAAATGATTTTCCTTTGCCTTGCTGCTTTGAGTGTTATTAACTCCTTCACAAAGAATTATTTAGTCACCTTGAGCATCTGGAAAGTAGCGCTGAAAGTAATTATCAAATGGGGTCCACTTAATTTTTAATTGACTCTCTTGGTTCATTGCCCCAACTTTGGTACGCTTGTCAAAAGTACCTCTGTTCTTTGTGACCCTTCCTGTCAAAGTAGAGCTTGTCAGCTTCCAAGAAATGTCATTCCCTGTGGTGAAAAGAAAAGGTAGGGGAGCAGCAGAGACACAGAGAGAGAGAGAGAGAGAGAGAGAGAGGACGAAAGGAAGAATTATTTTTTTGCTGGTGCCATTTCAAAGCATTAAGCTTCACACATAACTATCCTGCCATATCCTGCCCTGTGTGTGATCTCACCCCTCACTGTGAGAAAAGCTGTGGTGTTTCTCATGAGAACTCACTTGTTTCTCACAGGACATGCAAATTAAGAAAGAAGATTCATTATCTTCTGTTCTGTGGGTGCAATAGATAACTTTACCTTTGCAGTGCTGCTCTTAAAAATAGAATTTCTCTCAACAGTGTAGATAAAACACAGCTTTTATTGTTTTAAATCTTTAGCAAGTGGCTTAATTGTACAGTCAGATTGCAGCATGTGAACAACATAACATTATTTTCTGTTTATTCAAAATTACAATTTTATTTATTGATATGCATAACAAACTTAAGGCCTAATGTAACAGATATATCCTTATTTCTATAGTTGATCAATCATGGTACAATAAGTTCCATTTTGTATTGCAAGTTTTCTGAAATGTTTTATGCAATACTTGCAAATAATGTATCATCTCATTAAATATGCTTTCATGCATACACCGAAATGTCTGGAAAATCGTCAAAGCCAGATTTACAAACAAAACAAAAAAAACATGATAAAAGAGAAATCACTAAACGTTTTTTGGAGAAAAAGTTGAAAAGAATATTGAACTATGTTTTCTATAATTAAATAAGTAGATAAATCTAGCTCAATGGGAATCAAAACCGTCTTGTTACCAATATTTTATAAAAAATAAATAAAGTTTTTATTTTGGAGTAGACTTTGCATATTAGTATTTGTTTGTTTTGCACTTGAATTCAAAAAGTTATAGAACGTTTTTAAAGTGCACCAAGATATTTTACCTCTGAAGATCAAGCAACATTTGATTTCTTGAGATGTGACTCTTTTATGGTTCCTTTCATTCAGATCATGCAGTGTGTGAAAAGATATTTGCAAGGCATATTGCCTTGTTTGTGTGAGATATTATTGGCCCGTAAAATTACAAATATTTGTTATGAGATGCACCAAAGATAATAGTGTTACCGTGAATGTTTGCAGCAGGATTGGTAGTGCAGGCGGAGTCTGATAGGAGCTCCCAGTACCTTGTGTTCATGTGGAGGGATATTTGATTGGAAGTCTGATAAGTGAGATAGAATCTGTGCTTTGGGAAATGAATTCTATTCCTGAAGACTCACAACATCATTTCACGTGTAAGCAGCTCCTTTATAGTCACAGGCCTTGCTCACAGGCCCAGTCCCCCATCAGGGAATATTATATATTCAGTATTAAATAATATAGTACAACATAATGTAGAAAGATCACAAGTATTCCAGCTGGGAGGATAAAAAGTGATAGAGAAGTGATCTATTCCCTCTCTAATACGCATTCAAATTTGAGACGGCTATTTTAGGCACGATACAGAAATAATATTTATGAGGAATTTAAATTTTTGAAGTTACTCTTCTGATCTGTCTGTAAACATATTCCAAGCTGATTAATGTTTTTTTAAAAACAAAGATATTTGAAGTGGAAAGAAGAATGTTTAGACATTTATTTGAAGCTAGTGAATTAATTTAAGACTGTCTGTGGTCCTTTTAAAAGGGGTCATATCATGTGAAATGAAATCTTCATTGATCTTCTGAGATAAAAGAGCTCATTGTTGTACGAAAACATACTTTAACTCTCAGAACTCAAATTTCCCCAATGCAAAAACACAGTTATTGACACTAAAATAAAATATGACTTCTGTGCTTATGTAACTGTCTCACATCAGACAAAAGAACAAATGATTGCCACATTCTCACATCAGCTACGCCTATTCTGTTCAAAAGTATGGTCCGCTCACTTATTCACAGAGAAATGAAAAGCAGAAAGCTTTTATATCAGATACTGTTATATCTAAGCACCAGACAGACTAATGATACAAATGATTGTCAAACCTTTTGTTGTTGCTTTTGGTGTAGCACCTGCAGCTTCGCAGATTTTTTTAACAGGTCACCCAAATATCACCCCACAATAAGATTTGCCATTAATTATAATAACATCCAATATTTAGATGACCTTTTCCTTCAGTAAAACAGTAAAGAAGATTTTAGCTGAAAATGTGGTCCTTGATGATTCATGAAATGCACTCAAAGACAAAAGGAAAGAAACAAAGCATATAGACAATGCAAAATGAATACCTCCTGGAGATACATTGAAGATATAGTCATAGTGCACAATAAGGGGTAGCATTTGAGGATGGAAGGTCTACAGAGCGGGGCCCCTCCGAGACCCACAACGGAGAAGAGAGCACTGAAGGCCATGGCAGGCTCATCTCTGTGGCCTTGTCCTCGGCCTAGCCACTGACTGAAGCTCCACTCCCCCCTTAGGGCTGGGAAGTCCATGGTCCAGTGTTAACATGCCCAGAGATGGTAAAAACTGGAGGATGCCTGCGTCGTGCAGAAGGATTACTGGGGTAAGCTCAGAGAACTCCCGGGCATATTCAAAAAGGAAGGTATTTGCAAGAAAAACTCTTCAAAACGAGGAACAGAAAAACATGGAAAAAGGAGCGTCACTTACTGTTGTTTGGTCCGTTGTTCTGTCATGGTGCACCATGCATGGAATGAAGAGATATAACAAGGTAAAGTAAAACTACTGGTCTGTGCAAGAAATATTATTAGTGTTACATCATTATCATTTTATGAGTCAACAAGGACCATGGTTTCATTTAAAAATCTTTGCAGTACTATATATTAACCTTATGTGCAGCGATAAGGACATTAAGACATAATTTCCTTTAAAAGTGCGCCCAAATATCCACAGGACATCCTGTCTAATCCTCACAGTCCTGCTCATTAAATTCATCAGTCAAATGTGAATGATTGAAGAAGATACATAACAGAGCACCGATCATACAGGCATTTACTAGACTCTGCTCTGCCTCAACATGAATTATATAACCAACGAAAGTTCAGCGTGGGAAGGTCAGATGAATGATGAATAACGCTGCTCCTCTGGCCTGAGAAAAGGAACCTGATTTACTGCATGCTGTATTTAGTGGAGTCATCAACTAACTTTTATGTACCGGGCAAACTTGATCTAATCTTGTTGAACACTGATTCTCAGTGCTACTAATGACAGAGAAACAAACACAACAGCGAGATGTCAGCACTTTGTTCCGATGAGCATCCGAGCATGAGAAGCCATTTTGATGTTTACAGACAATAAAAGACGTTAACAGAAACAACCTGCCCTCTGTGTCAGGCCAGTAGCCAGCCTAGTGCAAGGGGGGGTTCTTTTTTTTTTTTTAAAGTGGACCTTTTTTCTGAGTATTTTGTATTTGAGTATTTTTTGAGGTTTAAATACTGCATTTTAGTGACATGTGCTGGATTAGCCTGTCTGCTGGTATCATGATGTGCATGCTTTTGATGCACCAAACATATTAATTACAATGTTGTCAAATTGCTTATCAAGATTATGTGCAACTTTTTTCACTTTAAAAACACACCCACACACACAGAGTTCAAAAGTTTAAAAACCACACTAACAACAAAATACACACAATTTTTACTTGAATATTATTAAACTACAAATTCAACTTCTCTCATCAACATGCTCTCTCATTTCTTTGTCTTTGCCTCTTCACTTTATTGAACTAATGGAATAAGAACACTGGTCAGCTCCAATCTTCTTGGATACAACTTAGAGAATATGTTCACAGCTTCATCCAGGTTGACTGCCATGTTGTAGTGTGTATGAATGAGGGCCAGGGCTGCCAAGCGGTCCTCTCCCATGCTGCTGTGGGATGGATAAAAATTATTTTTTGTGTGCTTATTTTATTTTATGTTTTATGTAACAATTATTCACGATAAACTTCATTCGAATGCTGTCTACACCGCGTATAGACACTAAACAGTATCGCCTATTGTTAATAGAATAATTTAATAAATTTACTAATTTAATATAATAATTTATTAATTAAAAATAAAATGTTAATAAATCCTAATACTATGCATGGTCAAGCAGGTTTGTTTACGCGTTGAACTCATCATTCTTCCTTTTTTTTTTTTTTTTTGATGGATTAACATTATTTAATCCTCACAGATTTCAAAAACGTCAGATGCTGCGCAGACTTGTCACGTCGCCTTTATTATTATTATTTTTTTTCTAATTGTTGTGTAATAAACTCTTATTTTAAATAATGCCCAACAATTTGAAACTGTCCCAAAAAAATAAATAAATAAATAATAATAATAATAATAATAATAATAGTAATAGTAATAATAACAAAAACCTTTGGCAGTGGGGGTGGGTCGTTCGAACAACCTGAACTCCACCTGGCTACGGGCCTGTGTGTTGATGGTGGAGTCTCATTCAAACTCTTGGGGATAGCAGAACAGATGGAATTATTTATTGGGGTAAAATATTTATATCTCCACAGTGGCATGTCACACTGTATTCAGCACAACACCAAGGTGAGCTGTTTACAGAGTACTCTAAACAATATACACATTACACATTATTTTTAAAACACTAGATACTATTATGTTGGCCCTTGCATTTAGCATCAGTCATACACTTAAAGTAGCAATTATAATAATAGTAGTTTAATGCAGGGATGAGCATGTTGCAGCTGTAGATAACTTTAAGCATTAGAGAGGAGTGGCCACATTACAACAGTGTGCACTAGGTTCTTTCTTTCTTGCTATTTTGAAAGCATTTTTATATATTTTTGATTATCTTAGCATATTTTATTAAGATTTTGATGTCTTCTTAAGCAGATTTTTGACTTTAGTATAAACCACAAGTGACCCACAATGGCCTCAAAATCTGGATACTTTTTAACAACTGAAAAGCTTTTAGATTTTAGATTTTGAGTAATAATTTTAAATGGGTCATATGATGAAATTTCAAGTTTTCCTTTCTCTTTGGAATGTTACAAGCTGTTAGTGCAGACTAAAGTCTCAAAACAAAATGGATGTTATGACTTGTTCACCCCCCCCTAAAACAACTAGTTTAAACACAACCCCACTTTTCTGTGTCAAAGAGTAGGTTTATTTTCATAACACCACCCAAATGTGTACGCAAAGAAAGAAGGCAGAGCTATTATTCTAGCTTTAGTGTGGCTGCTGGCGCCATGTTCTGGAGACGCTGTGTTTCATTGTGAAAGTGAAACTACTTTTGCACTTCCAAAAGAGAACACAACTAGAAATCAGTGGTCAAGTTGTATTTACAACTCTGTTCCAGAACAGTTGCAGAGATAGACAGAGTTGATTGTACAGCGTAAATTAAAGATGGGAAGGTCGGATCATTTAACCGACTCAGACCTTTGAGTCTTGTTCAGCAAAATGAACTAATCTTTTTTCGAGTCATCTTGTGCATTTCGTTCCTTTTAGCAATATATAATGTAACGCTACCTGTTTCCTCTCTAACACATCTACTGCTTACACAAACGTTGATCACACTGCAAACAAGACCAAATTATAATGCAATAAGAAACATAATTCATTGTTTACCTGGGACTTTAATCTATGATCCGTTGACCTTGCCTCTTATCTGACAAGTGTTCTGGTTTCCGTAGTTGTTCGTTCATCACGTGTCAGCCCGTAATGTTAACCTATGCATCCAGCTCAGTACCCGAAACAGGTGAATCAATAATTCCAAAACAAAAACTATAGGATGTTGCGTTGATGCACATGTGCGACTGAACAAATCACAAGACGACTTATTCATCCCGAGTCACATTTTCATTTATATCGTTCAAGAATGACCCATCACTAGCGTGAATCTGAGAGTGGGTTAGCGGAATACTTTGTATTATTTTTTGAAAATGGCTGAGGCACGGCCGAAGAAAAGACGCTCGGAGAAATATAAGGCGAGAAGAAGAGAGATCGAGAAGAAACAAAACAAGACCTGGATTTACATTGGGTATTCATTTGAACGGGGAAGAGAACTCTGCCGTCAAAAGGACTTCCAAACCGATGCACAAGTTTTTAATTTTAATTTTATTTTTATTTAGACATGTTAGCTCTGTCACTGTCTCTCTTGGGTTAGCACCACCTTTCGTATAAATGCGCTTTGCACATTCATGGCAGTTACAGAAACACTGTGGGGAGGGGGGAGCTTGCTCTGTTTTGTTTTGTATTTACGTGAAACCTCAGTGGAAGTGACGTCAAACAGGATCGCATAGAGCACCTTTAATTTTAATGTAATATCATCAAAGACTTCACTATCCATAAATAGCATAAGATACAGTATACTAGGTGCTCGTGTGGATAAATTATTTTCCAGCATGATGCCTCTGGATGTGTTATCGGTGTCTTTTAGTGGGTAAAATTAATCTGCATGCATGAAGCTAAACGGTTTGAAAAGTTAAAGCTGTCAGCCACATGCGAGACAGACACGAGATAGCAGGTGGTGTGATACTGCACTCTCAGAAAATAATAAAGCCAGAGAATGTGCCTCAAATAACACCAACACCTATATCCAAAAAAATCTGTATGGGAAGCTAAACCAACATAAAATAAAAAAGGTGACAATTACAGGCTGTTGAGTGACTTTTGCCATATGCAAGATACAAAGGACCACCAGCCAATGTGAGCGTGAAGCCGTCTAAATGTGCAATTAAGTGGCAAATGGCTCTTGTGCCGAGAAGCATGATGGTAGCCGAGGCATAACACAGATTCCACGGACCGTTCCGAAAGGACGCAGGGGACGAGCTGAGCACTTAGTGTTTCTCCTGCATGCAACAGTGAGTGGTCTGCATCTATTCAGCTCTGCGCTTGAATTTCTTGGCTTGCTTTCTCACTTGTAAACCCAGACATGTTGGAGTCCACAGAAAATGCCTGCTGTTTGCCATAACGCCTCCTGTACGTCAAATTCAGACGCCTGGCATCAAAATGGTGCAACCCAACCCACATGTAGTTACTTACATATTGTCATCATGAATTACTGATAAAATGAGGAAAATGTGGAGGCCGCCATTAAAATTCCAAAATATAAATAGTAGCTGTCAAAGTAACCCATGATTAGTATGAATTATGTCATTTTCCCATGTTGTTTTCTAGACCTGCAGCAACATGGTGACCATTCACTAAAACTTTATAATCCCAACCAGTTATTTTAAATAAGTGACTGTGTGTTATGATTTTACGAAAATGTCTATTACTATTTACTTTTGAATAAATAAATAAATAAATATTTGTGATATTATGACCCTACTTAATATTATGAATATGCGTATAAATAGGGTTGTGATGTGTATAAGCGAAAACTGCATAGCACAAACACAACGAAAAATGCTGTATGATATGCATGCGAAAACTGCATATCAATGAACACCAAACACATGCTTTTGTTATATATACCTCAAAGTCCATTTTTACTGTCATATGGGTTTGGAGTGACATGATGCTAAGTAAATGATGACAAACTTATCGTTTTTGGTTAAACTATGCCTTTACATAAAGTCTCATTAGTCAACATTCGAAGATGGATGGATCAAAACCTTTCATCAGCATTTCAGTGCATTTCATCAGGGGTAAGAATGTGAATCATTTAAATTCAGCGCATTACATCCATATCACCAGCTCGTTCAGCAGAGCTATCTCTTCTCATTGTCAGTTTATGTCTTAAATAACTTACCAGCAAAGTTTTTTTTTAGCCAGCAATGACTCAGTAATTAGTTTTAAAACTTCTGACTTCTACAATGCATATTTTTATTCTGTTTACGCTGTCTTTTCTTCTGTTCATGTTTAAGTGTTTGAGGACCGTGCTAATAAGCATTGACCTCAGGAGATGAAGAGGCAAAACCACCACACAATCAACTTTAGAGAGGAAGTCATGGCCTTTGTGACAACGTAAACAGTTTCAAGGTAGAGAGCCTCTTCACTTTTTATCATTTAAATGTATGCTCATATAAATTTGAACAGGTCTAGGTTCAACATGGCGTGCTATTTATAAGCCATTTTCTCTTGTTATCAGATGCATCTGCAAGTGGAACGAGATATTCAGAAAGGAAAAAAAAAAAAATGAGCAGCACCAGATTTATTTATTGGATAATGAAAAGTGTCATTTTATTTACCACAATAGAGTCACATGCAAGGGAGAGGAGATAATGGCCAATGATAAGGACCTTTTGTCTGAAGCCTGGGTGTGAGAGGGGCCTGGACTGGATCATCAAGGTAAATGTATTATGTAGAGATTATTTGGAATGACACTTATCAATATTTTGCTGCTGCTGAAATCAATCGGATTCCAAGGATGTACCTCAGTCATATTGGCTTTCAATCAACCTGAAACAGTTTGGCCGTTCTCTTCTGACCTCCATCACCACTATTTCCTTGCAGAACCACCATTCACATGATGTTTTCTCTTTCCCAGTAGATCAGCAGTTTCTGAAAAACTCATACCTACCCATCTGGCACCAGCAACCAAGTCACATACAAAGTCAATTAAATCACCTTTCTTTCCCATTCAGATGTTCGTTTGATCTTCAGCAACATTGTCTTGACCACAGACGAATTTCATACAGGTTTGATACAGCACAACTAAACTATGCCTTTAACAGCAGGATTCAAGACTTGAAAATTCAGTACTTTCATGATGTTCATCTGTAATTATTTCTCTAAAGATGTCTTCAAGTTCTAAGATTGCTGAGGTAGCTAACTAAATATGCATGGTTTTATATTTTCTAAAAACATATTATTTTGGCAAAGCTAATTCTAATTGAGTAACAAGGTTTCTTTCCATTGTGATAGAGAGCATTTCAGATCTTCATTTGCAGAGCTATGGAGAGCACAGACTAGAGCGGAATGCAATCAATGGTGTTTCAATCAATATCAAAACATGAATCACAGATTAATGTGCCATCCAGAAAGTTTCAATCGAACATTCTGTAAAGCCAGATGCCGTGTCTGAATATAAAAAGCCCAGAGGATGCTAGTTTATGCCAATAATATCATGGTAAATAATAGAAAATCCCAGAGATTTTAGCCTGGATTTGGAGAAATTGAGTCATCACTCACACTGTGATGTGTGATGCCCCACAACACTCTCATACTGATAACAGAAGTTATTAAAGAAATCACCCTATAATGAAGATTCTGTCTTTTCCTCGCCTTCATGTTGTCCCAATTGTGCATTTTTCTATTCTTATGATTGTTTAATTCAGTTCAAGCTATTTGGCATATGACTATTTACTGTCATATGCCACCTGGTCTCAAACGTGCCTGGGTGCACTTTTTCATTAATATGCTGGGATATTTGAAAACTGGTGTATTTGAATGTTAGAGTCACACATATCTAGCTTCATATCCATGTGTTTTCATAGGCAGGATTGTTTGGTAGCTCACAGAGTACAGAGATGTACTTGAGAGGCTTATAGCTCTGGTTTGAATCCTGTGTAACTACAGTTCAACAAAACAGTTCAAATCTATGTAAAAGGAAGTTGCATTGAGAAATGCATTTTTCTATCAGTTTTGCATGTGTTAAGACTATTGGGTAGGTTTAGGGTTGGATTTGATGTAGGGCATATTTCCATCATGATAGAACATTAACTTTTAGCGACAGTCCATGTATATTTGAATTTAAACTAGAGCAATACATATCTATACACTGTAAAAAGTGATACCTAGATCTAACTTATACAAAATGAGGCAAAAGGCTGCATTGCATGTTTTAAGTTGAGACAACTTGCCTTTTTTAAGTATAATAAACACTGTAACATTGTTTAATAAAAACATAACAAAATAAAGTTGAGTTAACTAGTACTATCAATGTAACTGAAATGTACCAGGATCAAATATAGAACCATTTAGTAGACATTTCTTTTTGAAGCTGCAGTAACGGAAAAACAATGTCACACAAAATATGCACAGAGGTATATATTTTTATGCAACCAGGGGCCTCATTTCTAAAATGTGCATATGATCAGATTTGATATTTGGTATTGTTCGTACACTTAAATCATGTTTATAAACACTGTCGTTGATGTGGAAAAGTGCTTAGCGTCACATCTGGGTCTAAGCAGATGCACACACTTTTTGTTGTCGGAGTATTGCAGCTTTTTTGAAAATTTAAGCTGTTCTTGGTGTTCACTGTTCTAAATTATTACAATTGGGTATATTTTATATGTTAATGACATTAATTAGGAGTCATTAACAAGGCAGACAGCTGAATCTTTCATTTGCGCGTATATTCAAAATAATTTGCGATTCATAGATTTCACACCTGAAAGAGATGCGTATGCCAATTTCTGTTCTTACGTTAATTCTATGAATTGCACATATGCAAGTCGGATAAATTATCGTAAGATCAAATTTAGGGTTGTTTCTGCATACATTTTACAAATGAGGGCCCAGGCTCATAATATGATAGATTTTGGTTACTGGTTATCTGATTTTTTTTTTTACCATGATAGACATCCAATTGAAAATAAACACAGCATTCATTTAAAAAGATGTTTGAAGTTCATTTGATCAAACTTCCCCATATTCATTGTGCTGTCTAATATAGCTGTGCATACTTAAAATCTAGTGTGAGCGTCAATTTCTCTGGTCTTGGGAGGAAGGCTCTGCAGTCTCTCTATCTGAGTTTCCCCCACCCTGTTTATCAAATCCCTGGGCTTTAACTCATCATTAGCAGGCTGATCTAGCTTCTTCTCTAGCCCTGTGTCTCTTGCTCAGTTTCTTGTCTCTCTCATAAACACACTGCAAGTGTTCTCATAATCACATTGTAAGCTTCCTGTGCAGGGTTTGGCATTAACAAAATGTCAGATAAATTCCCCTCAAGGCCCACCAGGCTGTTAAATTGAGCACAACATGCAAAAATGGACCTCTAATGAAGTGCATTAACCTGAGGTAGAGAGTATTCATTTAGTGGCCCATTGGTGTCTTTTCATTCCTTCTTTTTTGCATTTATTTTTCTCTCCTCTCAAAAAGACAGCGAATGCAACAAAAGAAGGGAATGGAGAGAATAAAAATGTTCTGAACTATGCCTCTCATATCAGATGCATGTTTTTAAGAAAAAAAGAGAGATAAAAAGCCTTGAACAGCATGAAAAGCATGAAAAATTGACATTTTTCTGTCAGACCAAGTCAGGAGGGCAGTGTCTGCACTGTCATCGTGAGCTATTGTGTGTCCAGGTTCAAAAAGAGATTTCTACAGATGCATTTATCTGCTCTTACATGTACAGTGGCCTATAACAGCGGTGACAGAAGGACAGAGATGTGCAACAGTCCAGTCACAGGCTTCTATCAAACAGATCTTAGATAGAGCATAGTCTCTGCCTTATTTTCCTAAAATTCATATCGGCATCAGCACCCAGAAAACCACATCACCAGGCTCTAGCAGAGATACAAGAATAAATCTTTGGATTAAAATAATGTTCCAGGGTATAATGAATACATGAATATTTCCATAAAATGATTAAAGCAATATGGCCCCCCATGAAACAAAAAAGAATATAATATACAGTAAGTGCACCCCAAAATAATTTTAAGGATACATTTGCATATTAACAATAAGTTGTTGTTTTTTTTTTATTCTGTGTTTTCTAATATATTTTGTGCACTCTACATAAATCATGTAAAAAATTTTAATTTAGAGAAAGAAAAAAAAAAAAAACCTTTATCATTCATTCATTCATTCAATCAATCATTTTTTTCTTCTCCAAATTATAATTCCTTTAAAAAAATAAATAAATACAAAAATAAGAATAATTATATAAATATATATATA
>JAUMHQ010000081.1:3947548-3962234 GCA_032361165.1 Enteromius paludinosus
ATTACAGCTGTAGATACTATGTACCGGTGTGTACTTACACTGTGGTTACATACTACATACACATCTAGTTACTATGGGAGTACACAGGTATTAGGGACACTTAATATAAAGTGGGACCCTTCCGTCTTATGGGGATGAGGCGAGGTCTTTGGGCAAAGCTGCTGGATCCTTTTGTGGCAAAGTCATCTGTAACAAAGGAGGTGGGGATCCATTCGTAAGCTTTATTCTTGGTCAAACAGGCAATAATACCGGCAAACAGCCATGGGGATAAAGCAGGTTTCAAGTCAGTCAGCAAACAATAACAATCCAGATGTACAGTCCAAAGTAGAGAACAGGGAAAATAACCTCGGGTAGGAACGCTCAGAAATGCAACACAAGGAAAACATGACTTGAATCTGGCTTATATGCAGGTGTTAATGAGAGATTCGGCGGCCATCTTGTACAATGACTTGGAAACAGCGGCCATTTTGTGCAGTGCCTCGAGGTCACAGGCCAACTTATGCAGAGACTCGGGTTCAACAGCAACCATGTGCAAAGGCTCGAGAGTGGCGTCATTCACATGCAGCGGCTTGGCCGTGACGATCGCTGGACGGTGATTACAATTACGCCGATTACAAACGGCGAACATAATCCAACAGGGGCAAAGACGAGGTCGAATATCCAAGGCAGACGGGGTCCGTAACTGTAAATCCAGAAACACAGAACAGGAACAAAGAAACAAGGAAACGCTTACAAAGGGGGGATAACCACACACAATGACCAGCGAATACACAGGATGCAGACATGACTTTTATATACACACAAATAAGGCTAGGGGGTGGAGGAACGGATAAGTGACCATGGCAACAGACAAGGAGGGTGGAGACGCAAGTTCATAATAAGAGTCCTGGGATGGATAACGGAGACAAACACACAATGAATTACATCTAGGGAGCTACAGCTGAAGTGTTTAGCATATTTTGTGATAGTATAACTAAGCATGCATTTAATATAAAAGTACTTCTAGTATACTTTAGAAAATATATTAAAATAAAATGTAATATATTTTTTATGCACTTCAAATAAGCAATGATGGGAATGCTAATGTATTATAAACATACTACTTGAATTTCAAGTATATTTTCAATAAATTTAATACTACGTTTTTTTCACCTGGGTGTTGCAAAAGATAGACCGAATAATTATTCTGCTTTGTAAGATACTTTCTTGGCCAACATGGCAGCTTGCATTTTTCCTAATTCACTGTTAAAAGGTCAAAAAAAAAAAAAAAAAAAAGCCAATCTGTTGAATTGATGCTTGCTCTCAGTGATATGCATAGGATGCAGTCCTGTACGTTTTGGGATAGTCATCTTCTGTTCAAAAATTAAGTAGTAATGAATTTAAAAAGGTGCTCTGCAGGGAACAGAAATTCATGTTTTGCCCCACACCTGAGGTTTATTTTGTTTTGACACATTTATAAGTAGTCCCCTTACTGTCAACTTTGTCAATTTAGAGTAAAGATGTTTGTTATTCTGGCTCTGATGCTATTTGAACAAAATAATTAAAGGGAATCATTTTTGAAGGCTGTGCCTGTAACGACTGTGGAATGAGCATACGGATCCATGTGCAAGAGCTTTATTTCAATAGTCAGCAGGCTGGGTCAAAATCACAAGCAGACAGGTACAATGGAGGCAGAGCAGAATCGTGGTCAATAAAACAAAAGGTCGGGGCTGGTGACGAACAATCACATAATCAGAAAACTGAAACAAGTCAAAAACAACAGAAACAAACACGAAAGAAGAACACTTGAAAATTGCCTATGCAGGTCATTACTTTGCGTTTTATCAGATGAAACTGAACCAGTTAAATAGTGTGTGAGAGAGGGTGTGGTGACAGACAACAGCTGAAGGTGATGATTACAAAATGAGAACAGGTGTGGGTGTGCAGTGTATGATGGGAAATGAAGTCCATGATTACAGGTGTTACTTAAGTAAAATTTTTCACATTTTGAGTATCTATACTTTACTGAAGTAATTATTTTTACTTCTACTTCTTACATTGTCACGCAATTATCTGTACTTTCTACTCCTTACATTTTAAAAATAGCCTCGCTACATTTTGGCGTGTTTTCATTCCGGCTTGTCATCGTTCAAAACAAACAAACATCCAGATAAATCCCTCTGTCCGGATAGAGTGAATTTGATTGTGGTTGAATAAGAAATGTATACCATTCCGAACCTACTGGTTTAAACGCGATCCATCACACCTGCTGATAACACACACCCCCGTCACACGCTCCAGCACGGACAATATAAGTAGCGTCTGTGTTACTGGTGCTGCTTGCGTCAAAGCACCATTTCTCTTTAGAGTTCAAAAGCACATTAAACCATATTCGTATAATTGTATCAAAAATTGCATATGGTAAGAAAAAGATGAATTATTTCTTAAACATACATATAACAATTTGGTGTTGCTTTAATACTTGAAAGTTTTAATTTATTCTGCCTAATTTTGTTCTGAAGATGAAAGTTGTCTGTTGGTAATGTGTAACTGCGTGCGGCGCCGACAGGATCACTGGATTTTTTCCGCTTATAATTGTGGAAACATTATACGAAACAATATTAATCTTTCTTTTATCTGTGTAAATTCACATTAAAACAGCTGTGTTTTGTAAATAAAGGAAACAAATTGGAGGCTGCGCATCACAAAAACATCTTTTGTACTGTTAATTTATTATTTCGTTAGAAAAATATATTTGGCATATGGGCCTATTTCATTTATAGCTTTGTTTTCTCTGTTCGCACAAGATGTGATGTGAATCGTTCTGCTGCTTTTTGCTTGTAGCTATAAAATAAATACCAGATGCAGAGTGTTTATTGATAGACAGGGCAAACACAGACAGGCTGGGTCATCACCGGTGAACAAAAATGGTAGAGGCAAAGCAAGAGAATGGTCAGAGTCCATGCGTAGGTCGAAACAAACAGTTAACAGAGTCCAATGGGAAAAGCAAAGGCGATAATCCAAACGAGAGCGGGGGTCGGCAACAATAAAGCCAAACTAGAACAATGAGATACAAAAACACGGAAGGAAACACAACAGTGCAATGGACCGTGGCAACACACAAACACTTCTGGGTTTTATACATGTGAAACTAGGTCAATGGGTGGAGCAAACAATGAAACACCATGACAACTGAAAAGCGGGGCGGAGACATGAGTTTGTGGCAATGAGTGCATGAAAACAAACACAAAACAGGCTACTATTGTGCATATAATTTGCACAGTAGTTAAAATATAGGTATGAAAACAGCTCAAGCCCAAACATGTTTTTTGCAATACAACAAAACTTATGCAAAAGTTGAATCATTTATTTTTTAAAGAATGTATTTGTGTGAACTGTATCACTATGCTTTGCTTGGATGCTGGTGTTTGGACTTAATCAACCAACATAAGTTAAAAACTCTTGCAGGTCACCAACAAAACATGCATCAAACTAGCATCAGTAGTTTTACAATGCTACACTTTCAGTAGCTACCTACCTGTATACTATTGCATAACTGTAAATACCATTTTGGAAAAACATGTAGTCATGTACTGTAGCTATGGAAGGACATTTCTGCCATTTGAATTTAAACAGAAATAAAAAAATAAATAAAAACCTTAAAAGGGTAATTGGTAATTCTCGCTTTTCTGACTTTTTTGATTCAGTACTGCAAAAGTTCCAAATCCAATATTTATACCCTGCACTAGCATAGAATACGGCACATACTCAAAGGCCTTTTAAGGGTAAAAATAGTCTTTTGAAAGTCATTACAGCTACTTTTCCAGAGGTTTCATATAGAAACAGGAACTCCCTCTTGGAAGCTATGTTGAAATCCTCTCCATAGTCTCAATGCTACACAATCTCAATGCAATTGCACTGCTTTCCCATTCTGTGTTGCATATTGCACATGTTCTATTATTTCTCTCTTCATCGTTGCAGGATATTTATCTGTCCTTTTTTCCTGTCGGCCCATTCATCAAGGGAAACTGGCCTCTCTCCACAGGAGCATCACCCTGGCTCGTCTCGGACGATGATGGACACAGGTGGCCGACAACAGCCAGCGAGGGAGTCGGTGGCTCTTGAATCACTCCGCTCGTCCAAGGTTCTGGCAGGGATGCGGTGGGCTTATCATCAGTCCGCAGAAGTGCTCTGTAATGCCTCTGATTGGGTTTAATTTGGTTTCTTTCTCCTTTGCTTTGAGACTGCACCTGCCGTTTGCTTCACTGTCAAGAAAACTGCTTTGTGCAGTGACGCACCACATAATATAATTCGGTAATGAAAAAAAATAAAATAAAAAATAAAATGTCGCAATTGCTGTCCGGTCATGTTCAACCAACCACCTGCACAGGGTTGTGGCTGAAGATAAATAGTGGATTTTACTGCATTGTGAGTAAGGAGTCATGGGTATAAACCGGTCTTATAGGGGGTAGTCGTGGCCTAATGGATAGGGAGTTGGACTTGTAACCCAAATGTCACGGGTTCGAGTCCCAGGGATTGTGGGTGGAAGGAGTGAATAACCAGCGCTCTCTTCAACTTCAATACCACGACTGAGGTGAGACCCTTGAGCAAGGCGCTGTTCCCCCAACTGCTCTGCACTGGCTGCACACTGCTCCGGGTGTGTGTTCACGGTGTGTGTTGTCCGTTGTTCACTTCGCACTGATGTGTGTGTGCACTTGGATGGGTTAAATGCAGAGCACAAATTCCTAGTATGGGTAACCATACCTGGCCACATGTCATGTCCTTTCCTTTCCTTTCCCTTCCATAGGTTTCACCAGATAGGATATGATCCTGGATCAACATCCTTTGAGTACAGTACAGGAGTTGAATTTTAGTAATTTACAGTCACAAAAAAGGGTTTTCACAACCATTTTTGGTTCTTTCAGCAAGCAACACTAAAAGACAATTTTTCTTTAAAGGAAAACGCCACCATGTTTCCATATCCCACTATATTTTCAGTCAATTTAAACTAGTTGATACATATCTCTCAGTGCAAGCACTTGCTGTAATTGCTATAGACCACTTCCACATTTTCACTATTTAAAGACAGTTATATGACTTGTTACACAAGTAAGTATGGTGACACAAAATAAAACATGGCGTTTTAGTAAAAAAAAAAAAAAAAGAAAAAAGATAATTATAATGTATGGTTGAAGAGCACTTTGTAGCACTTGAAGTGTTGAAGTGCTTTTCTGCCATACAGGACGCGTGACGTCATGTTTTTGCGACACTCCAAAACCAACATGGTCGCTTCAGTCTACAGAAAAGGTGCAATGTTTGTTTAACAACAGGTTGTGAGAGAGCTGTGAACCAAAGCGGACCAAACGACTCAAAATCATTATCCACAAAGTAAACAGAGCACCACTCTTCCTGTTTATCCTGTAACCGTCACAGCATTATGACATAATCGTGCTCAGGCACGAATGCTGAAACCCTATGTGAGTGCAGGCCTGAGGGGGAGTGGAGAGGGGGGAGAATCATACTCTGGCCCTGTAAAAAAGCCCAGTTTTTGGCTGAAGGGGCGTGGTTTACATAGATCGGGTGGGCGCATCAGAGGGAGATGGCTGATGTTTGAGGAAAGAAGAGAAGTCTCGCTGTTGCAGACCTGAAGTTGGGAATTATTTCTAGATGGGATGTCATCATACAGTGATTTGTCATTGTGAACTGTGGGGAGAATATTTGTGATCTTGATCGTCTGCAGATTTGGGTGTTTCTGGTTTCTCTCACCGGAGTTTGCTTCGTGAGGATTTTGTGTGTGCGTCAAGAAGAACGTGAGTGTTAATTTAACTCATTATCATAGGATAATTATTATATAATTTATTATTATGTGAAATATTGTGCTAATCGGGACAAGTATGATCACATTACAGAGCTGTCTTGACATAGCATTTTCTTTGCACTGTTAACATGCATCGTATTTCAGTACTTTTATTTCTATTAGTTTTTTTGTGTATTGTAGAACCACAAACTGAAGGATTGTACACCCCACATGAAAAGGATTCATTCACAAAAATATTCTGACATTTCATGGACCTCTTAATTTGTTCGGCTATGAGGCATCAGTGGATCTAATTCTACAGCTCAAGGCCCAAACTCACAGTAATCACAGTGATCACAGTAATGTGAACGGTGACTCTAAAACCCACCAGAACTTTGCAATCATTGCTTGAATTACATAATGTCATTATTGTGTATTCTTGAGGTCTAAACTGCTGTACCGATTTGTTTTCAGTTATCATTTGCTTAGGCCTATGCTCCTTGTATGTACATTTAATTGCATTTATGTGAATTCTTTATAACATGATTGTGTACATATATCGAGTTGATTTTGATTCTCAGTATCTAACGTAGTAAAGTGTGAATCAGAAGTACAAATGTCATCTTTATTATTCTATTGATCATTAGATGTCACTTGTTGTAACAAACACTCTAAGGTGATTAAGTACCGTAATAATAACCAATGCAGTAATACTATCTTTAATACAGGCCCGGTTCACAGCAACCATGCCTAGTGTGAGCACACACTTAGAATCTTGAGTCACCCTCATAAAATTCTTCTCTCCCATAGCAGTTTTATTAGAGCATAACATGGGTTATTTAAATTGACTGTCTTAAGAATTAATAAAGGCTTAGCTTAGATCTCTCCAAATGTGAGAGCTGCAGTCCTTTTGATCATTCTAGATAAGCTAGGCAGCATTGCAGGAGCCACATGAGGGCAGTGGAAGCTGGTGCAGTGGTTTAGCAGAATGAGAATCATACTTAACATCGATTGAACCTGCTCTGGGATTGTTTTTGAGATAAAGGAGGAGAGAGCGGGAGAATAAGAGAAAACAGCTGCCATCATGAGTTGTTTCGAACAACATGAGAAATGTCTGTGCCAATAAAAAAATCATGAGCAATGGTAAAATGACTGCGGCTCTGTTCCAGAACCCAGAGTGCTGCCTATTTAGACTGTTTTTAGAGCAAAATAGATGCGATCCCTATGTAAACACTTCTAAGATAACTTATTTAGGCCAAATACTGTATGTACTACTTTAATAATGTAAATATAGATAAATAATAATATATAAATATATTTAATCCCCAAAAAATGCCAAGATTTGTGTTTGTTATTTAGGCTACTTTGAGATCATTACAGGTAATAGCGGTTTTAGATTAGCAACATTCTAACAGAACCTCTTTTGAAATCAATATTAGTTGAATCTCCTTTGCATAGCACCATTTGTATACGATATAGCATGTTAGTTATGTTGCCTAGGAAGAACAGCAAAGCAGATTTATTTTTTTTTTTTTAACACCAGAATCCACTGTTAGAGAGTCCTGGAACAAACATTCCTTTCATTTTATCTGTTACTACAGAACCTCCCTTTACTCCTGGGTGCTGAACAATGTTCTCCTGCAAACAACTCTTTCATGTGAACTCTACTCAGATATATGAGAAATACGACTGCCTGCCAAAATAAAGAAAGCATATACAGTATGGGTTAATATGAATAGGTTATAATCTGCCTCATAAATACATGGGGTTTTCTGAGCAGTTAGTGTAGACACGAAGTGTAGATACGATGTCGGCATGCTGGAGGATTCTATAAACCCTGATAGTTGAGAGTCTCACTGTCAAAGTAAGGCAGGAGTTTAGTTACAGCTCCTAGTTTTCACCACACGAAACTTCCTTGGGTGATTTTAAATGGATTAATTTTGCTGCTGGTGCATGCAGCGAGGAAAATGTTATTCCCTTCACAGCAAGCTTGCAGTGATGTCATCAGACAAGAAGGTAGAGAACAATCATTTCTGCTTGTTGACATGCTAGAGCCGTCTTTTCTAAATTGGCACAGAACCTCTTCTCCGCTTTCAGTTTTGTTTACACATCCACAGTCGAGCATGAAGATGACAACATGGTGAACGTCCATTACAGACAACAAGATGACACTGTTTAAGCTGTGAACAGGAAGCGTGTGAACCCCTGTGGTCAAAGATCTTAAACAGAAAAGGTAGAGAAAATAGAACACCTTTGCTTGTTTTGATATTTTCAGTTGGTGGGAAAGAAGCGCCATGTAAGCTATCCAATAACACCTTGTACACAAACCCTGGGACTTGTGCATCAGGGTAAAAAAGACTTCTGCCCACACTACTCTGATCAGACAGGTGCTATCAGGAAATGTGGATGAAAAACTAATATCAAAAAACGACATTAGTTGGGCTATTGCCTTTGTTTTGTTGTGACTGGCTGATTGCACTGCCGGTAAGATAATGATCAACCTAAGATGTTGGCAAATCATCCTGAATGAGTCAAATGGCTGAACTAATTACAACTTAAACAAATTCTCTTGAACATCATCACTGTTGGTCAGAGAAATTGAAATGACTTTACTAATGAAACACCTGTGAGTGAGATAGATTTAGCCTTGTTAGACGAAAGGTGAACTTCAATGCCTGCAACTGTCATTATACTTAGAGTGTTTACTGATGATTTCTTAATTAACGATCTGAAGACAAAAGCGCTCTTAATAACAATAGCTACACAACAGTTGAAATTTTAATTGGAATACCATGCCTGTGGTGGCATTTCTGCAAAATATTTTGTTGCACTCTTACACTGTTTTTGACACATTCAAAGTGTAGTCAGTAGGGCATTCAGTTTTATCTAAAACCGATGAAAGCGCATCTGGCAATGTTTTATTATATCGGTTGTAGTATGTATTATGTTCAGAAATCAAATGTTCGGTAAGTGGCACTAAATGGTTCTATGGCATTTGAACATAAAGTACCACCTAAATTAAAACCATGCCCTAAACCAAACCAAGAGGCTTATCAAGATTAAATATTAAGCAATCATGCCATTTTAGCTTGATTCTACATGTCTTTGAGATCTTTTATTGTCACTGAATGTTGTACCGGGTGAGCAGCCGAGCAAGTTGCTACATCAGAAAAGCCGTACATATAGACCAGGGGCCTCATTTATAAAGCGTGCATATGCACAAATTTGATTGTAGAGTGTGAGTACACTTATGCTGCATTGCAGGCAGGTTTGAAAGCCCACAAGTCACAATTTAAAAACCACGACACACAATTTTGTAGTGTTCCAGGCAAGTCACGCAAACTACCTGAGTGGTAGCTAGATTTAAACAAACTAGCATGGTGGACAGTACGGGGCTTATGATCATTTAATACCATTCCTATCGCCAAAGGTGCTTCGCTTGGTTATTCGAGGGAAACAGAGGAGAGAAGCCAATGCATAAAGCAAGAGAAGCTGTTATACTTTTTACTTGCATAAACACCGCTTTCTTAGCGGCTGCCATTGTTGTTATGTGACATCAGCGTTCGGAACTGGTGGTACACTGATCTAATACTTGTTCACAGGAGGGAAGTCACAGGTTTGACTGCCTTGCCAGTTCACTTTCACAGGTAGAATGTTGGAAAACATGGGTTACAGGTTGCCTGGAATGCAGCATTGAATCCAGCATTTAATATTTATAAAAATGGTCATTGACGTGGAAAAGTGCTTAGCATCAGCAGACGTACACACTTTTTACTGTAGGAGTATTGCAGGCTTTTGAAAATATAAGGTGTTCTTTCTAAATTATGATGACTGGTGATACTTCATATGTTAATGTCATTATTAATAAGGAGTAATTCACAAGGAAGAGAGCTGAAACCTTACTTTAAGACTTTCTACCTGCTAGTCTGCTGTTTTTCCTGTATTCCTTGATTGACAGATGTCTCGTCCAGTCAGCGGTGAGTGGCGCTGTCTCAAACTATACCTACCTCTTCCGGTTTATCTGATTTGTCGTTGTGTTTATTGACTTGTTATTTTGTTTTCGGATTTGTCATTGTGTTCCTGATTTGTTATGATGTTTTCAGAATTGTTATTCTGTTTTTTTTTTTAGATTTGCATTTGCGTCTGTCATTTGTTATTTTGTTTTCAGGATTGTGATTTGTTTTGCACCTCTCGGCCACCCTAGAAACCTTTCATTTGTGAGCAACTTCAAGATCATTTGCGATTAATCAATTTCACTTCTGAAAGAGATGCGTACCTGCATTTCTGTTCGTATGCACAATCTGTGAATCGTACATTAGAGAAATTATCGTATGATAAAATTTAGGATGGTTTCTGCATAACATTTTATAAGTGGGGCCCTTGGCTTTATAATACAAACATAATTTTTATTTATTTATTTTTATTTTACAAATCATATATGAATTTTTATTTATTTTTTTATTTTTTGGAAAATAAATGTTTCTAAGATGGTAATTTGCCCATGTGCTCAATTTATGAAAATAGGAATTTGTGTTTTGCTAACCCTACTAGTAATTTCACAAAGCAATTTGCAATAAATTAGTTTTGCAAAAAAAATAAATAAATAAAAAGGTCAGTTGGGGATAAATGAAAAGATATATATTTTATAAATAATAATAAAAAAAACTATTGTATTAGTCTAAAAGGCCACCACATGCCAGTGGTTTCCATTTAGAAAGAGCAGAAGGAAAATCTATTTTTGTAGTCCAACTAAAGGAATGGTGAATATCAACAAAATAACCATTTTTTTTGTATTTCTTTTGGCCTGTGGCCTAAGAATGTTAGTCCCTCCTTGTCCCCCCTTCTGAAATGTGGACAATCTCAAATGAATCTTCTTGGCAACAAAATCAGACCACAAGGGGTCATGGTATTAGATTTACCCTAGGAAACAGATCTAATCCTCTGTTTTTTTTAAGCATAAGACCCACATGTGAACTTGATTGCTAAAATAAACTATATAAATATATTTAAAAAATTGGAATATTGGAGGGTATTCAATAAACTTTTTTGTTTAAACCAGAGATTTTACTTAAACCAAAGGAAGAGAAGTCAAAGTGAATTATAAAATAAAGACAGAAAAAAAGCAGCTCAGGGGAAGCCAATGGCAGCAACACAGTGCAGAGGTTCACTAAGTCTCACTCAGAGGTTAGAACAGAACAACAAACTGATTTTTGGCTGCCAAAGTAAACCTCAGTGTTCTTGTTCTGGATGCCTACAAAATCTCCAGAATTGCTAGTTTACACCATGATTGCAGTTTTGCAATGGCAAATTAAACATGGTCATTAAAAAAAAGCATTCATTCAGGACATTCCAGTGGACTAATGTATAACTTGTAAATCAAATTGCTTATGAATTACAATTGAATTATGAATTATGAAATCACTGATTTCTGCAGTGTCCAAACGCAAGTTCTGTAAATCACATTCCTGCTCTCGCCTCTGAGAAACAAACTACAGTGTCCTGTGTTGGTTTTGAGCACCATCAGAAGAAAAGAAAAGTAAAAAGTCCCAGATGCAAGATATTTTCCTGAGTTTTTAACAACTGCTCCTCAAAGTCATTCCATCGCTTTAAAATATTCCGCACTGCAAACTGTGGAAACTCTAAAGAAAGACTGGGAGTAGTCAGATGAATAGTTACTCTATTTCAAAACATCCAATATTTTTTTTTTTACTTTTTATGCATGATCATTGAGTAGCTAATGCGATTAGTAATGCCGCAGCACTTAACACTGGATGATGCAATTAAAACAGCCTGTGGATTTCTCCTCTCCAGCGTTCTGCTTGTGTCCAGGTCAAGATGTTAATCAACTAATGTGAGGGTCATTAGCACATTGACATGGTTTCGTGCTCAGAATACTGCTGATGTGCCTACATCAACACTTCATTTTACCACCTCAGCTCTCTTACTAACCCTTGAATTGAATTAGTCAGTGGCGTAAACCTCCGCTCTTGTGTTTATTGTGGTGCATTTGCTCTTTAATAGAGTTTCTTAATATAGGTGTTTTAAAATTTACCACTGAAATACTTAAAGGTCCTGTCTGATATATTGCGGAAATGATGTAAGCGAGTAGCAACCTCTCTCTTTCTCTCTCCCCATAGTTCCATAGTCCACTGGGAGCTTTTGTCATTAGAATTCCTTGTGTCACTTGGAATTTATTTCTATTTGTGCCAAAGAGCGAATCAGTCAATTTCATCTCCATTTCCTCATTTCTCCCCTATGCATCTCAATGAGTCAGGCACAATATTAAAAATATGGCAGATAGGTTATGAGAAAAAATGGGCTTGATGCCCATCTCTTACAAGGCAGGCGAGCACGACCACTTTTTACAGCAACTTAAACCTTCTCTGATAGGACGTGTCAAGGTCTGCACTCTCTTGCAAATTTGGGTGTAAACAAGCAAATGTAGCAGAAATACATATAAATAAATTGCTAATACTTGCCAATAAACAGGCCCTTAAGGCACGCTCGGTAGAAAGTGCATTTGGATGCTTTCAGATTGTCTAAACACATCCACAGCCCGTGCTGTAACGGATTTCACTTATGTAGCCCTGTAGAGTCAAGGAGAAATGAGATAAAACCAATGTGCCTAACTTCATTTCTGAATTCATGTCATCAACTAAAATTGGAAGGAAGCCTCTATAACATAAAAAAAAAGACTTCCTAGTGCCACAATTTATAAGCTGCATGTCAATGCAATTCGTTTTTTGTTTGATTCACTGGGAAATAAGAGCCAGTCTCATGAGAATGCATAAAAATAAAATCCATAAATCAAAAATTGTATTTGGTGTGCATATGAAATGCAAATTTATTGGCTTGCATATGATATGCAGTATCCACGTACATATGATACCCATACCATATATCATATGCATGCCAAACCATTTTTTTTGTGTATAAACAGCACACCAAATTGAAATATTAACTTGTGCTATTGATACACACTTACATGAGACTGCGTAGAATATCTAAACAATTTGCATTGCAAATAAATATTAAGTAATACAAATGATTTACTCACTACCATAAATGTTGATAAGCCAGACAACAAGATGTTCAATATTTATATTTTAACAATGCAATATGTTTTCTACAATAGCATTTGTAGCATTTATTTTATTTTATTTTTTTATTTGAAAGAATAGCTAGTGTTATGAATCAATATGTTGTATTTTGGCTGTAGAAGATTTGAATGTTTCCTGAAAATGCAATTTGACTAGTGACCAGAAAAAAAAAAAAAAAAACAGTTTGTGCTTCATTTGTGATGTTTTAGGGCAAAAAATTTTACAAGATTTGATAATAATGCATAATATGAGATTTGCAAGCAAGTTTTTGCAGATCGGACATAAAAAAACAAAAAAAACAAGACAAGGTTAGGTCATGTTCAGTTCAGTCTCATAGCAATTCGTACCTATTTTACGAGGTGGCTATCTCACTTGTACGAATTCATATGATTTTTACTAAAGCATACGCATTTTACGAGTTGCAGAGTCAGATAAATTTGTACGAATTACCTACTCCTAACCCTGCCCCTAAACTTACCCATCACTGGGGTTTAGACAAATCGTACAAAATCGTATGAGTGAGGTCGAAAGAATTTGTACAAATTAGCACAAATTTGCCACTTTGTAGGAATATGTATGATTTGGTCATGAGACTGTGTTGGTTATGTTACTTAGATTTTTAACAAAGAACAAGGGTTATTTGAGGCTTGAGTTGACAACGGTTCATAACTTTAATTTGTTTTGTTACCAATTTCCAATATTTTTAAAGACATATTTTAGATCTGAGTTTATTTTATAATAATGATTTTTATAATTATGATATAAAATGCAGTGTGCATGCATGACAGACTCTTTATAAATATATGTCCACATCACCAAAAAAAACTGCAATTCTTACTTTTCTGTACAAAACATAATGAAATCTCTAAAGTATACCTGTGGATTAAAAACAGAAAATAAATTATCTTCTCTCTCACATCACACACACACACACACACAAACACATTAACATTAATGCATTTAATATCCTCTTCTCAAAGGTCAAGTGTTGATGGGAAATAGCTTCCCTTAAATTATCGGGAAACATAATGAGACAAAATTGTTTACGGATCCAAAGACGCATTTTGTTGCAAATGACTGTTTGGCTGCGATCACGCACAGCAGGAAATGGAAAATGATTGCACTCTGTTGCTATTTTATTCTTTGATGCAGGTCTAAGGCCTTTGCTGTGATCCAGACCCCATTAAATGCTGGATCTCTATCCTCCACCAAAAAATGCTCAGTGAATTCAAAGAGCAGCACCATTATGAGTTAGGAGCACTGATATTACACTGAGATAAGGTACCCAACAGGAAAACAGATAACACAACAACAGAGAGAGATAGAGACAAAGAAAGAGAGTAGTCACTTATATAAAAGTTACATGGAGGATTCGTTCCAGAAGAATTCACCCAATCTAATCAACATGGGCTTTTCCGGATGAGCTCTCAAGCAATCCTGACGTCTCTGAGGAACAACAGCTATACTTAACCTATTCCTCGGCAATGACGGAGGGCACTTTCTGCTAAGTTTAAGGTGTCCCGTCTTTCCTTTTTTCCCACCATGTTTTCAGTGCAAGGATTTATGGAGGTGATGCAACTTCCTTATTTATATGCAGCTGAACAGGTAGTTTGTTAGACCATTGTCTTGAATTTGCGGAACATAAACTTAGCTGCTTCCTTTTGCCTGCACATGTTTATAATGTCTGAAACACACACACACATAGTCAAACAAAAGCTGCCTGTAACATCTTTATCTGACATTAAATGCGTGAAAGCAGGCGTTGCATTGCAAATTACAATTTTAACAGATACACAGCCTATTATATATA
>JAUMHQ010000081.1:3978257-3988446 GCA_032361165.1 Enteromius paludinosus
GCAGAGACTTTAAAATTGGGGTAATATGATCATATTTTCTTGTCCTGGTAAGCAGCTGCATTTTGGACTATCTGTAGATTGTTTATTGAAGATACAGGACAACCACATAATAGTGTGTTACAATAGTCCAGTCTAGAGGTCATGAATGCATGAACTAGCTTTTCTGCATCAGAAACGGGTAACATGTTTTAACATGTGCTAACATGAATTAGCCATTATGGCGTTCTCTATGATCAAACCCATGATCACATGATCATATATCATCGTATAATGCAATGCACACCATCTGAGCTGCAAAAAAAACAAATTATAACACAGATAAAAAAAGGTCAAATTGCTGATATAAAACAGTTCTGTCACCGATAGGGTTGCAATTGTAGTAAATGCTCTGATGGGCAAATGACCTATATGGGCATTTTGGTTGGAAGACAGGATGTTTTTCTTTCCTGATGGCATGGGCCTATTCCAAGATGACAATGCCAGGATTCATCGGGCTCAAATTGTGAAAGAGTGGTTCGGGGAGCATGAGACATCATTTTCACACATGGATTGGCCACCACAGAGCTCAGACCTTAACCCAATTGAGAATCTTTGGGAAATGCTGGAGAAAACCAACACTCAGTGGTCTGACACTCTTATCATCAATCCAAAATCTTGGCAAAAAAAAAAATCATGCAACTCTGGATGGGAATTAATGATGGAAATGATGCCATGGTGTACGCTTGCTGTAATCAAAGCCAAGGGTGTCCAAAAAAATATTAGTGTGTGTGACTCTTTCTTTGGATGGGCAGTGTATTTTCAACTTAATATTCAAATGAATAGTATTTTTATGTCAAGGAGACAAACTGCTGAAGATACAGGCTTAGAACCATGCTACTGGCAAACATTTAAGCTTTGTTTAGCTTATTTGGATATCACAGCTTTCTAATGATGCTCTTAAGTTAAAATTAATCATGAGATCTATGTGCTGGTTTGGAAAACAAGCATTGCTTCAGCGTAGAATCACTGAAGATGCAAGTCAATGCGATCTTAAAAACCTGACCCTAAAATGCTCTCTCTCAAGTCTAATTTATTTTAGTAAACCAGTTTACTTAGACATCTAATTTCATCGTACCATTAAAAAAAAAAAAAAAAAAAAAGTACTTCCAAGAGTCATTATGCAGAAGTGTTCCCAGAAGTCCTTAAAAGACATTCACGTCCAATGAATATTTAGTTTAATACTGCTGTTGTTTTCAGGTCAATATAAGGCATGGCATTTTATATTTTTATAGTGCTGTAAAAGTTAAAAATAGCTCAGCTTTTATACAGTTTTGTTGGGTTCCATCAAGCTGTTTCCAAGGTCAGGTGAACAAAGAACCAACATGGTTTCCAGACAATTAGTCAGCTAGCGGTTGTGGCAACTAAATCATTTGAAAAATATTTTATGTGCAATTTAGCACATAAAGCGTACAATTTAGCAAAATACAGCTCAACAATATATTTCAAAACAAACACTTTTTTTTTTCTTTTCAGATTTTGTGAGGTTTAATGTTCATCTGCATGAGTTTTGTTTCACACATCTGGTACATAAAGTTAATTTTTACACCAAACATAATCCCCATGTAAAAAAGACGAAAAGTCATAATGCTTCACATATGGAAGAATAACTAGCAGTGACACATACAATGATTGAGTTCATGTGTTCACGATGACTCAGACAATGATTTTCCTTTACAAACATGAAGATATAATGTATACATCGTATGTGTTAGAAAATATTAACAAAAAGCTACAGCTCACGTGTAAAAAAAAAAAAAAAAAAAAAACTCGGCAGGACTGCAAACATATAGTAGAAATTAAGTAAAATAATATCACAATTTCGGAACAAAAGAAAAAAAAAACATTTACAATTTCAAATTATCCGAGGCAGTAGGACAACAAAGAAAAATCAACTAGTGGCAAATGATGCATGATTTTCAGTGTTGAAAAGAATAATAATAATCATAATAATACATGTGGCAGCAATAATCCAAAATATGTGACATGGGGACAGGTATTTCTTTCCAGCAATGCGACCCAGGAACCACAGATGATTCTAACGCTACACTAGTCCACACATACAAATCAATGCCAGACATAAAGGTGTGCACAGTAGGTAGCTTCACATATTGTAACCTATCCCATAAACCACTGCAAAAATACATTTTTAAAACCAATCCTGAACAACTCTAAGGGTTTCTCTTTTATCACTTGTAACTTTCACATTGAGCACAAACATTGAGCACATTTTTTTTTTCTTTTTCTTTTCCAGCATGTACATTTGACATAGCCTAACAACATGAGCGTCATTTTTGTCAGATGATCTCATTCTTTGAAGAGGTCTGGTTGAGGTTGTAAAGAGGGCAGCAGTGATTTGTATTGGCTCTTTGTAACGGTATGACACTGAATATTTTCTAGACGGGAAGAGCATATCAAGGATCGTTCTCTAAAAAAATACAACAACATATGCTTTCCTTTCAAAAATAGCTTAATGAGGAAGAAAGTTGTGGATTGTCCCTGAAAAGGTTTTGTGTAGGTCAGCCAGTGCAACAAAATGGAATGTTAATAGTAGGTTTAAACAAAAAGAGACAATGAAATAAAACTGTACGGAAATGCATGCGTTTTCAAGGACAACCTACACTTATGAATACAGCAGCAACGGAAATAAAACACGGTCTTTTTTAACAAGACTTCGAAGAAATAAATTGATACATGAGAGTTATGCTTATCTGGATGGCTTGAAGCTTGGATGAGTTTCCTGATGAAAAGGATCTCTCTAAATCGTTGATAATAACCAATGTAAACATTTGTGTGGAAGCAAATATGAAATGCTCTATTTCTTTGGTAACTACAAGCAAAACGAGATGAAAGTGTTACTTTAATGCCATCAAAAATGAAGTGCTTCACTTGTGTCAGATGATATCTTATGAGAGGAAGTGAAATAGAGCCCTTTAATTTGTTGTTGTTTTTTTTGTTTGTTTTTTTCATGTAGAGTACAGGGAACATTCACATTTTAGATTATATTGACTAAATATTTTATTGAAATTTGGAAATCCTTTGAGAAAATCCTGGAGAAAAAGGGCCACAGCCAATTTACCCATATAATGCTTTTTCGGCACAATCACTGTAGGGATGTTGTGCCATGTTGTAATTTTGAGAAAATGTCATTAGATTAATAAAATGGTACATTTTAACAGTCACTCAACTCAAGCATGTACAACAAGAAGCAAGCAAATATAATCTGAAGAGTAAAAGAGTAACACGCAAATGTGTAACAATCGATAAAACAAAACTCACTAAAAGAGAGGAAAAAAAGAAAAAGAAAGCAAAAAGGTGACACAATGACAAAGGAACAGTTCAGTCATTAACTACTCGACCTCATGCAATTGCAAATCTTTATGTGTTTTTCTTTTTTTCAAGAAAACTGTTAAATATCATTAGTGGTCAAGTGGTTATTTTCCATACACTCCTGTTTTTACAGCAGTGCTAAGTTCCTAAAGAACTTTATGATAAGATTTCTTACTTTAGTTAAAGAACATTTAAAAAAATCCAAAGAACCATTGTTACAAAAAAATGTTCCATAGATATTAAATATTCCTCATGTGACAGCTGATAACAATAAAGTAACTTAATTTTTTTAAAGTGTCCTTTTTGGAACTTGACATACATAATTAACTTTAGACTACACTCTAGGAAAAACAAAAAAAACAATGAATTTCAGCATACACTTTTTTCTTGAAACATTGTCAATGGTCAGACACTTGGCAGAATTAAAATAAAGAAGGGAAAGATCTAAGAGAGGTTTGGACAGAGAGAAGGCTGATACCCTGTGTTCAGGAGAAGTGAGGTGTGCTGTTGTGAGGGGAGGGAGTAGAGTTGTGGTGCGGTGTTTCTATATTTACAGCACAAGACTAGGGGTCCTAACCACAGCCTCATAGTGAAACATGCAGTGCACAACACACACGGTTTCAGGTCCACAAACTACTGACACTTTATTCATTGTTCCGAGAGACCGCCCGCATCCTGATGTGGCCAGCGCAGGACAACAGTAAGAGATGAGGCAAAGGAAGTGTTGTTCTCTCCAGGTGTGAGGCGTAATGGCTATCCTGTATGGGGCGATGGGGCGTCTTCGAGCTCGGATGGCCATGGGTCTAGACGGACTGCTCTTTGGGGTAGTTAAATGGGGGTCGGGGAGCAGGAGGGGCCGCGTTGGGCTGGAAGGTGTACATGGGGGTATTAGTAGGGCGCTGGGTGTAAGGGTTCTGGGGCAGGAAGGTAACAGGGGGGTAGGCAGAAGGAGGCGGAGGTTCAATAAATTGTTCCTTGTTGCCCGGATGATGGCAGCTCACATAGTCAGCTGAGTTCGGTAGCTCTTGGTTCCCAGAGTTCTGTGGAAACAGAAAAACTTGAGCAACCAGTGGACGATAAACATGATTTCACATGATTCATACATAACACACTGAACTCAAGTCAAACTCATTCCATTCAGAGAATAATTATAGTAATATTCTATGCAAACGAATAAACAGTAAGATTATCTGCAACATTTTCTTTTTCTTCTTGAAATTTATGACACTGGTGTGAAATTAACTAAAAAAACATATCCAGCAAGTTCTGTGCAAAATCAATTCAGATATATTTTAAAAATCATTAATGATATATTTGTAATGTGCAAGTGCGAGTGAATGTCTTAAAGATTTGAATGAACTTAAAGGGATTGTTCGACCAAGATTAAAACTTTTATCAGCAATTACAATTAAAGTTTAAATGAAAAAGCAATTAAAGTTATTTTGAAAAGCAATTCATTACAATATTGCATTATTCACGAAAAAGTAGCTAATAACATAATTCGTTTTTATGGATCGTAATGTGTTACATTACTTTTGCATAACTTGTTATATACAAGCATAACTCGCTTGATTGTTTTTAATATTAATAGTTCTGTTTTTCGCAAATGTACAAAAGCTTCAGGCTGAAGGAGAAGCAGATTCACATCTGGACAGTAGAAGAACTGAACACAGAAAAAGAAAGAACAATATTTTTTATTAAAAAGAAGAACATTTGTTAGTTTATCTTGGTTTTGGTTATTAGTATGGTTGAATTGAATCATTGAAGTTCAGCAGCAAAGACAATGGTTAATAACTTGGTATCAGTGGCATTTGTATCTTTTTAACATATTTAATTATTTTAGGATTTCTTCATATCCTGAGTAGCATTTCACAGTGTTATGATCAGCTGGATGTGCCTGTCCAGATTGGATGACATAAACATTCTTTTGTCAAGCAAGTGTGGTTGAGAAAACTATATGAACGTACCTGTAGGATACACATTAAAAGCTGAAATATTAACTATATTTCCCATCACTACTGCTAGATAGGTTTTACTATAAATCCAGTGTATGGTGGAAACACACAATAGTCTGACACAAATAGCTTGTTCTTGTACACAATACAGTTAAACTGGAAATAATACACATCTTCTTAGCTCTGACGATCAGTGAGGCAGATAGTCCATTCTAATACAATTTGACAACTCGTCAGCAAAAGTCTATAATTGTAGAGAAATCTGTGTTGTCCGTGGCCATTCTAAACTTAGCTTCTGCAAGACGTACTTTGATAATTGCTTGTTAAATCCAGAAGTTACAGAAAAAAAAAAAAAAAAAGGGATAATAATACGACATAATGTAAAGTGAAATGAATAATGGAATTATAAGAAAACACAGTAAGGAGAAAGAGATTGAGACAGAGAGAAACCATAAGAGAGCCCATATTTACACCTGGTATTGTGAATCAATATTGACAGTATTAGTATGGTGAGTAAAATGTTTTGGACTCTGTTTATACCTGTATTTAATACAAAACTAATTGCGATTTTGCTAAATGTTAACATCAGGTGTAAATTGGGTCAGAGAGAAAAAGTACAATAAGAGTGGAATGGAAAGGTGACTTACGCAGAGTCCCCAAGCATCTTTACGTCTACGACAATGATGATTCCCACTCTGTGAGCAGTATAGTAACGGAAGGAGCAACAATTTTAAAATAAACACTGAATGATGTACCTCAGGGCTCACCCCTGGGTCATCTTCTTTTCTCAGAGCTGACAGTGAAAGACACAAGCTGGACACACAAGGTTCAGATAACAGGTGGAACCAGAATTCAGAGTGGAAACGGACAGATGGATGTGTGAAAGAATCTGTTCACATATTCATCAGATGTCACAGACATCTTTGTGTGCACATAAAGACATCTAGCAGATGAAACAGGATTGTGTCAGTAGCTATTTTATGTTGCAAGAATATCTAACATTTAGTAACATAGCATACCATGAGCTTGGAAAGTACATAAAGAATAATAAAAGTAACTGACCCTTAAATCACTAAGATGATATTTACCCAAGATGTTCTTGATGAAATAAAACTAAACATGGCTTAGTTTTCTAAAGAAAAGAAAGCCACCATTATAGCTACTTCAGTTAGATGCGTAAGGACTTCAAGTGATCTGGAGCATAAAGTTACACACCGTTAAAAAGTTATTTATGTTTTCTCAGCAGTGACAAATATATTCACTGGCTTCAGTTCTGCAAAGAACAAAAAGCTACTTGGCCTCAGACTCCACTATTATCATTTGTTTGATAATGCATGAGATGCACCCAGCAGGGGAGAGCTGAACTTAAAAGAATAATTCAATCGAGAACCTACACAGCGTTATTGCTTACTGACTCTCATGTCTTCCCAGTGTTACAAAGCCTTATGGCTTTTTTGCTTGCATGGAACATAAAATATATTTAATGCTAGGGACAAGAAAGAGCTGTGATCATTTACTTTCATTGTAACGAAAAGAACATCTTGGACATTGCTTTTGTGTGTGTGTGTGTGTGTGTGTGTGTGTGTGTTCTAAAAACACTGTTTCCCCTGGAGGCACATTAACCCTGTAGCTTAGACAATACTATTTGATTATAAACATTTTGCTTGTTAAATCCATAGGTAAAAAAAATAGTTTCTTCGTTTAGCTGGTTATGAAGGAAAAATCCTTAGAAAGGATAAATTATAATAAATGTTCAAACAAATACTGTAGTTTGTTCATTTTGATGGTTTAGAAAGAGGTTTGCTTTCTTGGATAAATGTACAGATAAAAAATACATTAAAACAACAAATAATAATCAAACTACTGTATACAAATTAAGAAGACTAACTTATTAATTAGTAATGTGCTTTTTTATTTTACTTATTTATAAACAAGTAAAATAAATCAATAAAACTAAATAAAAAAGAAATCACACAAATAATTAAAAAAAGGAGGCTGAGGAATAAAAAGGATGTTTATACCCATTTACAGTGCAGAGATGAGAACTAAGGGGTTCATTTGCTGCCTCGGGGAAATTAAACAGAGAAAAATGTTGAAGCTTTAATGTTAGCTGAACTAATAAGCTACCAAACACTGCGTAACTAAACCTTGATTCGAGCCTTTGTTTGAACTCTGGTATTAGAGGACTGTTATACATATGCACAAACACAAAAACAGCAGCTTCCTTTAGAGGGGTGGTGGGAGAAATGGTGTTTTCTTAACATGTAAGTGCAAGTAATAAAATATCTACAGACGGAAGAGGTGAAGCATTTTGACAGCACCTTCCTGACAGACAGTGTGAGATTCAGAGAGACACTTCACTCCTGCATAAAATGCAGCACTAATCTAAATTAAAATCACTGGCAGAATAAGAAGTCCTTTTCTTTCTGTCCTTTTTCCCATCTTTTTCCAATACCTTCAACAGTGAGGTAGGCGTGTAGGGTTCTCTCTGATTCCCCACCTTGGGGAATTTGACCTAAATAGGCTTCTTTTATCTCCTTTGACAATGTAATGATTCCCTCATCACGGCATTGCCGCGTTCCAGAACTTTGGAATTTGCCAAAGCAATTATTTCACTATCTTTAGACAAGGACGTTGACCTTCTGGCCTCTCTAGTGGCTCTGCATAAAGCCAGTTACAATGCTGATTGAAAATGCTTTCTAATAAAATGTACTGATTGAAATGGACCCTTTTTGTAACCCATTTAAAAAAGGTGGAATCCAGAGTTTATCTGTCAGTCATTCTGAGTGCTCCTTTAACAATGTAAAACATGCCTCTATTTTTCTTGAAAAAAAAAAAAGGACTATGCTCTAACTATGCATGGTTGTATGGAATCCACTAAGACACTGTACAGCCAATTAGAAAACATGTTCAAGCCATAGCTTAACGTTGTATATATCCTTTGGCTTACTCTGTGAGGATATATCAGGAAAAGCCCTTTATGAAAACCAGAAGCTTATAAGGGGTTTTCTCAAAGACTTAAGGCTTTGGAAAGTGACTAAATGTGCATAGGGTTTAGTTATCTGTAAGGTTTTGAGAATGTTAGCAGAGACAGCTGTGGACTTGTCTGTCCTCAACTTTAGGGAGCATTTACAGAACACAGTTTTTAATAAAAACTGAAAACTTTTCATGTGTTTCCGCATGAGACATGAGTAATTACTGGCAAGCATACTTACTATATTTTTGTCATGAACAAGGATAATTTTGACAACATTGTTATGTGTACTTCCAAAACAAAAACCTAAAGCAAAAAAAAACCAAAAAAAAAAAACCTTACTATGCATTCTTAAAATGCGTCACCACTTGCTCTTCTTCTCCAAACTCTTAGCATTGTTGACATGACAAAGGATTGACCCATTTAAAATATCAATATAAGTATGTTTTGACAATGATGTATGTATAGTTAACATAAGAGTAGCAACACTATTTAATTTTACGTTTACATTTAAAAAGTCAAATTTAATAATAATTGGAAATAAAATGTTTAAAAAATAACATTTTAATAAATTATTTAAAAAAAAATAATAATTGATGCACTTTGCAAATATACAGTATCTCTATTCTATAAAAAAGTTAATGAGAAATAAGTTTTATTTTCTTTTGAAAAAATAAATAAATACATAATATATATACACACATATAAATGTTTTTTTTCCCCATTTCAATGTGAAATATAACCCAGGCAGGCATCTCTTGGCATATAAGTATAATTTAAGAGAATAAGTAAATCTAATAAATGAAAGCAAAACAAATCCTTAATCCTAAGTGTGAACAAAAATAATAATCCCTGAACAATAACCACCAAAGGCAAAAAATATTTCTGGATATCTTCTAAATGAATCCTCACATCTGTTTTTAAAACTGAACATGATGAAAATATGTTGATAAATGATCTTAAATCTCTTATGACTTGTTGGGAAATCTTGTGAGAAATATTGTTTTGGGATATGATAATAGAGGAGTTAAAGTAAAATTAAATCCACATGGATCGATTTAGTTTTTTACCAAGAAAACATGATTTTTTTCATTAACTGAGGTGCTTGTGGCTTACAAGCATTTCAGATGTTGTAGAACTCCACTGCATAGTATGACACATACACATGACTTACATAACAAGAATGTGTGTGGATCGTCATCTCCACAAATTCCAAAATAAATTTCATCACTTTTTCAAAGGGCACATTTACAGTATCTCACTGACCCTGAGCGTAACACCTAAGTAATTAACTTATTATTATCATTAGCCATCTCTCATCTCAGAACATCTGTTCTTCGTCTCAATAGCAAGGACACATTCCCACCCTAGATTACCCACTGGATACTCGCTACATATTCACCCATATTCATGTCTCTTCGCACTGGCAGGTTAATTACTGGTTACCTCACACACAGAGCCACCCACTCTGCCTGGAAAGGTCACTGGAGTGCGTGTTTAAACAGGCAAAACCAACACTCAGACAAGTTCACTCTCACAGGGAAGAGAAAAAAAAGTTGACAGACAATAGATGATAATATGCTGGTCTACGCTTAAGTAAATTGAAATTAATTTTGAGAATTAAATTACAATTAGTGTGAAAGACTAGGAATAGTCCACACAAAAAAAATTACCATTTTTTACCCCATTTTTTTATTTACCCCGAAGCCATCCTAGGTGCACATGACTTTCTTTGTTCAGACGAACACAGTCCCATTATTTTGAAGCTCAGTAAATCGTATTCTGTATATATATATATATATATATATATACAGGTCATTTTCAAAAAATTAGCATATTGTGATAAAGTTCATTATTTTCTGTAATGTACTCATAAACATTAGACTTTCATATA
>JAUMHQ010000081.1:4011806-4022105 GCA_032361165.1 Enteromius paludinosus
TAATGTTTATCAGTACATTACAGAAAATAATGAACTTTATCACAACATGCTAATTTTTTGAGAAGGACCTGTATATATATTGATAATACAAAGAAAAGTTTTATTTAGAATTATTAAGTATCATGTGACACTAAAGACTAGAGTAAAACTCTTTGCCATCACAGGAATGAACGGAAAATACTGTATTTTACAAAACAATTGTAAAACTGTTGTTGTCAAGTTGCAGTTATAAAATGAAAGTACACACTCTGAACTTTAATTTCAGGGTCTCATAAAAATTGGAGGGAAGGTTAAGGAATTACAGCTCTTTGCCTACCCCTTGTTCAGGGGACAATAAGTAATTGGACAATTGACTGAAAAGCTTTCATGGACAGGCGTGTCCTTCTATATTTTTCTACATCGATAAAGCAGGTGAAAGGTCTGGAGTTGATTCTAAGTGAGCCATTTGCATTCAGAAGCTCTTGCTTTAAACCACATCGTGAATGAGCTCTCCATGCAGGTGAAACAGACAATTGGGCATCAAAATCAAACAAATCCATCAAAAGATAGCAGGAACAACAGGAGTGGTTTGGTCCATCAAAAGAAAAAAGAAAAAAATGAATAAATAAACAAAGCACTGTTGAGTCCAGCAAACCAAAAGTGGTGGATGATCGGAGGATTCTCTCCATGTTAAAGAAAAGCTCTTTCACAACATCCAGACAAGAAAAGAACACACTGCAGGAGGTAGTCTCTGTCAGACTCTACAATCAAGAGACTACCTGAAAGCAAATACAGAGGGTTCACCACAAGGTGTAAGCAAGTCCAGATTAGACAAAAAAAAAAAAAAAAAATCCACCAGCATTCTTTAGATTCTTTATACCAGAATGATGGGAAGGCATGGAGAAGGCTTGGACCAGCTCATGATCCAAAGCATTGCCTAAAAAATGATTTTCAACAAAATATTAAAAATCACAATTTTACTATGATTATACAGTACTTACTTATAGTCCAATTACAATTGAGCCCTGGAAAATGGAGGTAGTTTGTATAAAAGTGGTTGTAAATGGTTGAAAATGTATGTTATATTTTTTTTTTAGCCCCCCTGAAATAAAACTTCAACTATGCAATTTAATATTGATATATATATATATATATATATATATATACACACACTGCCCTCCAAAAGTTTGGAAACACCCCTGGCAAAGTGTGGTTTTGCATGATATTAGCATAAATCTTTGGGTGCAAATACAGTACATTAAAGTAACTTGACATTATCATTAAGGACCAGCCATAATAATTTTCAATTTAATTCCTTAGTATATACTGTACAGTACTGTGCAATAGTCTCAGGCCACTAGTATTTTCAGCAACAAAAAATGGTTTTAAGTCGATCATTTCTATCTTTTGCGGTACTGTATCAGTTGGAAATATCAGTTTACATTTCCAAACATTATTTTTGTCATTAAATGTAATAATGCAGTGAGATTATTGTCTGCTCAAGGAGTCTGACAACAGCCAGTGCTCCACACAGAGATCTGATCTGATCATCATTCAGTCTGTCTGGAGTGATATGAAGTAACAGAACAAACCGAGACAGACTCAATCCAGAAGAACTCGAGATAGATTAATAAATAAATTAGATAAATAAATAGACTTAATTGATCAATTAACGTCTATCAACTAAATCAAATAAATATTTGGTATTACAGCTTTTGTTAAAACAGCTTCTGTTCCAAGGTGCACTTGCCCATAGTTTTTCAGGTAGCTTTCCAGGTAGGTCTTTTGTTGGTGAAAATACTAGTGGCCTGGCCTTAGACTTTTGCACAGTACTGTACATGTCAAAGTTGAGCTACTATGGATAGGAACTGGACTGTGATGTCCGGAAGAACTGTCCAACCAGTGTGAATCATCTTTGGGCAATCCTTCAAGAGGCTTGTAGTAATATATCAAGTCAATGTTTGAATAAACAATAAACAGCTCAGATGCCCAGATTGTGCAGAACTGCTAATGGTGGATATTTTAATGAAAAAAAAAGTATTTCCTTTGCATAAACTGTTTATGTAATAAAATATATTTTTATAGTTTGTGTTGTCCCTTATCATTGCAACATTATCACAAATTAAAAAGGATGCATGCCAATATTGTCCAAACTTTTGGAGGTCAGCTATTTAAATCTGCTTTTGTGAGACAGGTCTCAATGATGTGCATTTCACATTGATTTTAAAGATGCCCCAAGGACGCAAGCTTATTTGAATGCGATTCCTTCATGATGTGTCTGCAGCGTAATTGAAGCACACAGAGGGGTGATGATAACAAAGAAAGTGGTTAAGTACAGTGGTATATGTGCACACTCAACTTTCTATAGAGGTCTGTAGTAAGCAGTTTCCTAGCAACACCAACTGTGAGGGCAACTATCCTTTGTATACCAACAACAGGTCTTTCCTTCACCGGCAAACCATGCCATCCACCACATCTTATTGAAACTTGCATGAAACAAACATTTATGGGATCTGAGCAGGGCAACACATAAAACGCACACACACAGATTCATGCAGGTCAGATATCTGAGCCGGCACGGCACAAGCAAATCAATGACTCCTTCAACGCTTAAAAAAGCACAACAAACACATAAACAAACTCAAACACAGTCGTTGTCAGCCAGAGATGGATATTTGTATGGGAAGAAAGAGGAAGGCAAGACACCTGCTGTTTATAAATGCTATTCGCTTGTGATCTCCCGTATCTTGTGTGTTTTAAGTTCAGGGAGACACAATCACAGCATGAACATGTTTACAGTCAGGTTTTTACAATTCTGTGCCCCATCTTCACTTTTCTGAAAACGGCACTGCTAGAGCCAAATGTTTCCGGAATACTGAAGGAAATAAAGCTTCTAGGTGCATTCGGAAAGATTTAGCAGAACCACTTTGACCTTCAAAGCATGTTAAGGAAGTTGATTTTGGCTTTCTTCGAAATTAGCATTGTCCACCAAGGACAACGTACCTCATTTTGAGTACATAGCCGAAGACAAATGCAAATGCGAACGCTGGTGTGTTGTGAATGCTAATTACAGTATTGGACATCTGCACGAAACCTCATATGGACTGAGAAATGTCAACATGGTGGTAATCTCACAAATTAAAACGGATCTGTGCAGTGCTAATTAACGTCTTTTACATCTTTGGCAAACATTCTGCACTGTAAAATTACTGAAAAATTGGCTAAGCTACTTGGTAAATGATAAAATGAAGACTGTAGGAGCGTAAGTGTTTATTTTTCAAACAAATTATCACTCTTTAGACCACAAACGGGAAAAGGAAACAGTGATATAAGTTACAGATTATCAAAGAATGTAGCATTTAACTGGATAGAATACATTACTGTACATTATTTTAAAGAGTTGCCGTGGAGCCCTTGGACTGTATGACAGCATGAGACCATCTTGGCCATTATTCGTTCAAGTTCATCTATTTGGATCCATCTTAGATTTGCAATTGCTTTAGCAAGTTCACAGCTCTTGCTGGGGCTTACCTGTTTTTTTTTTTACTTTTTCTCTCGATGCAGTCATGTGAGCTCTGTTTTTCAGTTTTGTTTAAGGTGATTAATTCAACAGTTTTTCAGTAGCTGTTCAAGAGATTAAATTAGTATTTACAAGCAAACGCTCTGCGATGGCACTTCTCGGTTCCTCAGGCGGAATTGGAAATAAGCTGTTTTAAATTAGCGCTTCATTAAAATGGAGCTAAAAATGACCAGAAACTGGTGAGCGGTGCATTTACAAAAGATTGTGGTTTCTTTTGATTATCATTGGAACTGGTGGATCAGGAGAAACCAATTGACCTACGGCTGGTGTTAGTAGTTCTGTACTGAATGCAAATCTGAAAATCACAGCGTTTTACCATTTGAAGCACAGCTGCAGTTTGCCATCGTTTTTTTCTTTTTTTTTTATATATAATATTTTATTCAGAAAATATGCTTTAAATATCTAGTTCACCAAAAAAAAAAAAATGCTGTCTTTGATCACTCACCCTCATGTCATTTCAATCTTGTAGTTTTATAATATCATGGTTGAACCATTGATGTCACATGATGACCATTTTAACAATCCTTACTCCTATCTGAGCTTTGAATGTCATGGTTGCTTTGTCTATAGAGGGTCAGAAAGCTCTCAGATTTCATCAGAAATATCTTAATTTGTATTCCAAAGATGAAGTATTGTGGATTTGAAACGACATAATGGTAGGTATTTAATGACACAATTTTCTTCTCTTTTTATTTTTATTATTTTATTTATTTTTGGGGGGATTAATCTAGCCTCTTCATTGATCAATATTGACAATAATTGATCATGTTATGTGATATATATATATATACAGCTCTGGGGAAAAAAATAAGAGACTACTGCAATTTACAGTACTTCTAAATCAGTATCTCTCTGAGTATGACAAGCATTTCATGCCAGGCTTTGTTAAATTTCTACACAAACATACTTCATTCCGTTTATTGAGGTACTTATGTGGTGAGCACCTGAATCCACATGTATTTAACGGAAAAAGTATAAAAAGCACTGCTGTAATCAACACTATCCTCTTGCATTGTGACCAGTTGGATGATAAAAAATGCTCGAAGTCTTTCAAAAGTAATTAGAAATTAAAAAAATAAACACTAAACATGCCAAAAACAGTGAAAAAAAAGTTTTGAGTCAAGAAAAAAAGTGCTCAATCCTAGCTTTACTGGCACAAGTGTCAAGTTGCTTCTATCCTTAATATTTCATAGACGACAGTTCACAAAAACATATTTTTAATAACATTATTCCAGCCTCAGTAAGTATATTAGACTATAATTATATATATATATATATAAATATTTGGCTTGGTCAGACATTAAATTTGTATGTATGTGTCTGTGCTAAATATATATCTTATCACAATTATTGTACTCCAGTTATTTTGGTTGACATGCATGTCAGTGCTAAGTGTCAAGTTAAAGAGACACCACATTTAATCTCATTTTTTAATAACGCAGAAGTTTGAGTGTTTTTATATAAACCGAGGCATAATCAAAAAAAAGTACTGTATGTGAAAGCAATGATTCAGAGGCAGACTGAAGATCATGGGTGGTGGTGTAAGTGTTTCCTGAGACATGGCATGTATGGAAAGAGGAAGACGCCCTACCTGGATCTCATCAGACGTCAGGCCGCCTTTCATGTCGCTGCTCTTTTTCTTGGGTGGAGGAGGGGCCGGCTTATGAGCAGGGGGGAGGTCAGTCCTGTTGGAAGAAAATAAAACAGACTGACACCCGGTACCCTGAGAGAGCTTTCATGCGGCCGTGGCTTAAGCCTTGTGTGAGCACACGTAATGAGGAGTCGTGCCCACGTCTGCGTCTCCCGCCTGCCGGGGGTTTGATAGGCATCTCCTTACACCGCCTTTGTTGTAGCCAGTGCCATTTCAGCCATGCCCTTTCAATGGCTCTCACTAGCCATGGAGAGAGATAATGAAACCGGATTGTAATGGGCAAAATGGAGAGGGGAGAATGGGAGCGCTAGGAAAAGGGAGGTTTGAATTATAGCCCACCAATGTCCCCATCAAGCCCTTATAGTGTCAGACAGACAGCAAACAGAGAACACGGGTCTGATCCATGATGTGAGACGCAGTAGGGCAGAGTTGCACCATCTATTCGTTACTTCAATTCAGAGTCGTCATCAAACTGGGGGACAATGGGGAACGCTGTAAAAATGTCATACCACGCCTCATGAATTTTATTATAATTTGCAAACATGTATAAATTGAGACAAAAAGTTCACACTAGGTCACAAATAGCATTGATTTAACTTGGTTATCTAGCTGTCTATGTTCATTTTAATTATATGAAGGCTTACATCTTTTTAAAGGTCCTTAATATTGGATTATATCAGCTTCCACTCCCTGCTGGAAAAAAAATAAATAAATAAATAAAAACAAGTATATGCTAGTTTAAACTTGGCTTCCAAGCCAGAAAGATAATAATAATATTAATAAAAATAATATTAATATTAATAAAAAAAAAAAACAAGATACTGTAAAACCAGCAATTAGCAATCATGAAGAAAATTCCTGAAAGAAAAACACAGTTTTAAGTCAGGGTTTTTCTCTATGTTGTCCGCTCAAAACATTCTGTCATAGCTACATATCAAGCCATGGTGACACTTTAGAATAGGAAACACGTATTTACTATAAACTACAGTACAACTTCCCCCACAATAAATCCCTAATTCTCTGCTCATGAATAGTCCTAGTAGTTGTTAAGTTTAATTATTGTGGTAGAATTAGGGATGTAGAATAAGGCATTATATATACTTAATTACTACAAGTAAATGGCTAATATTCTAGTAATATGCATGCTAAAACTAGTTATAAAACCCGAAAATAAAATCTTACCCAAGCCATCTTACTTAGTAAACTAAAACCTGGAGATTACTAGAGTAATTTATTTTACTAATTTACTTTTTAGAGAGTAACTAAGTGTTTAATGTATTACTTTTAAAAGTAACTTTCCCCAGCACTGTGAGTAACTAAAAAGAGAATGAATTATTAGCTCCGTTGAACTGAAAAAAAAAAAGAAAAAGCTATTAAAGAGGACTTGATTCGAATTGATTCCAACCCTTGAAATAGATTTCCAGCCCTATCATTAATACAAGACCTAACTAGTTTGCTGTAGGCTTGCTGCAAACCAAGCAGGTCTGTAAAATTATGAGCAGTCACATTAAAAACAAAAAGTCCAGTCATTTCAGCGGTCCAAAAAATTCTGTTTTGCATACAGCAGGTCAATTCACATAGCCAGCCAAGTACAAATCGCTTACCTATTATGGAACAATTAATTGTGGCGTTTTGTCATTTTTAATAACCATATATAATATTATTTTATCATTTTTGTCCATAGGTCCATCTATATTCATAAGAATGTTATGAACTTTAAATGGTTGAATTATTGATATTGAAATGAATTATTAAAATAAAAATGTACAATATTATTTAATTGACCTAAGCTAATTAATGTATTAAGTAATGAGACTGGTAACACATTAAATTAGTGAACAATGTTCATTATTAACTAGTTGCTTACTAGCATGCTTACTTTTGGTATAGTGGGTGGTTATTAGTACTTATTAAAGAGCATATGAATGCCTTATTCTATTCCATATCCTTTATCCCTTAATACTACTCAGTACTAAAACAGGGCAAACTACAGCAAGTTAGGAGTATATTTAGGAAAAACACTTAGCTAATAGTGAACATGTATTTGCTAAACTTAAGTGTTACCTTTATTTAGTAGTACATTTAGCTAAACTTGAACTTCTGCATTGCAATGCTTACACTGCAGAAAGTATTCAATCACCTGCTGTCTAACCCATCTCATGACCTCACACATAACACTTCAGCACACATGGGTCTCGGCAAACACCTGATGTGGTTTTGGAGAGTTCATGCAAACACCCGATATTCAATTTTACTTCAAATAAGTCACCAGTCACTGAGTTTAGCAAAAACTGTAGAAAGACATCTGGTGAGTCATAAACTCTCCAATTTTCTGCACTGTAATCTCATTCATAAAGCCTGCAAATTCAAATAAAAGCCAGTTCCCAGAGGAGAACTCAGACAAAACTCAAAAGCAGATGTCAAACTGCCACACACACGTGCACGCAAGCACACACGCTCCCACGCAAGATGTTACAAGAATGTGGGTGCAAACACAAACGCACATCTGCGCTCACGCATATATACACCAGCGCTTCTCTAATAAGTTTTTGGGTATCGTTATTTGCATCGCTTGAAGGAGACCCAAATAATTCTCTGTGACAGGTGAGCTGCGCAGGAGTTGCCATCTAATTTCCAGAAAGAGGAAAGCTCTTTCCTCAAACATGTTAGCAGTCAGACATCATCCTGCTCATTCTGACAAGATGCCTGTGCTGATAGATAATGAAGCATGGGCTTTGTGTGTGTGTGTGTCAAAAATAGAGCAAGGGAAAGACAGGCTGTATGACACCTACATTTTACACAAATGCACTAAAACATGTAGATTTCTAGAAGCAAACACACCGCCTCATGTCGCTGTTGAGTTACATGACCTTTCCATGAGGCCAAATGGGCTCTATAAAGCCAGGGCGGCTGCTTTGCGCATGAGTGCCTCTCTCCATTTCCTCTTTTATACACATCACTTCCACTTCACATCACCTTGTAGCACACCAGAACAGAGGCGTGGCACTGGCACACGACAACACACTGCCTTTATAAACCTTCACTGCAGATAAACACACATTCACAGCCAGAATAATAATAACAGTAAAATTAATGATAAGAATGAAATTTGCATTGAGAAAAATCAAGCATAGGTTCAATAATCATTAATTAGTAGTGTGTTTTTGCTCAACTAATGCTTAATTGTGAACAAATTAACCATTAATTAATGCTTAACTAATGCATTATTCTGACCCCATATTCTGAAGTGTTACCGAATTTCTTTGTTCTGCCGAACACAAAGTTTGTAACCTGGCTGTTTTGAGTCACCACTGACGTCTATAGTAGGAAATGATAAATATATACTATGGAAGTCAATGGTGACCTAAAACAGCCTGGTTGGAAATTTACTTCAAAATATCTTTCTTCATCAAAGAAATTCATACAGCTTTGGAACTACCTGAGGGTGACTAATTGATAACATAATTAAAATCTTTGGGTCAACCATTCATTTAACATTATGCAAATTTCAAAATAAAAGCCAGTTTCTGCAGTGGAATTAGAACACAGACACACACATTGTTTATGTAATTTTCACTATTCATAAAGATGTTACATTATGATTATGTGAATGTGAAGGGTCTGAGTGATTAATATGCATTACAACGATAGCCTAAAAACACGCCTATATTTTCCTTAAACGTTGCACTTTTTTTTCTTTTCTTTTGAAGTTGGGATGAAAAAGGCTTGACACATGTTCTTGACAGGTTCCTTGACATTCACTCAGACAGAATTGCACACACATGGTGTTGAAAGCCTAATGGTCCAGTCTGTGGGCTGCCGATACAAAGGTTGTATGTTTCACTACCAAAAGGATGTGAATCAGTAACTAAAGAGTTTCTGTGCTGACTGTGGCCTCGAGCAAAGCACTCAACCCAGAGTCACTTTTAAAGGACTGTGCCTCAAATGAGTGAGCAGTAATTTGCTTAAAAGGGGTCATACAATACTTTGAAGTACAGTATTATTTTATATTTCTTTTCTAAGGTTCATTCATAAGTCAAGATTTCTTGCATCCAACAGAGTCATAATTTAGTTGACACATGACCATTTGCCACCCTCTCTTCCATCCAAACTGGTAAATGGATTGATTTTGCCTCTTTGCCTTTACGATTTCCCTATAAATAGAATGTTCCAGGTATGTCTGTCAGCATTGCAGCACTTCCTGAACTCAATTGTTTTTGTTTGGCTTGGTTTTTGTTTCAATAGATTTTTGGTTAAATCCCTGAAATAAGGTCTTTGGTCAACACAAGCTCAGGATGTATATGTATATATATATATATATATATATATATATATATACATAATATTGGGACATAATATGCAACATATTGCAAAAACCCTACGAGAAAAATAATAAATAAATTAATAAAAAAAACCTGTTTGTAGGTACTGTACTATTTACAGCGAAAAAACTGTAAAACATTTAACCAGACATTTAATGTAATTATACAGTAAATTGCTTTTAAATACAAATCAATGTATAATTTACAGTTATTTGAAAGTATTTTGCTTAAATAATCATGTAATCATGTAGTAGTTTTTATGTTACATCTGCTGTTGTTTAAATGAATAGTCATTGCATTATTTAAGTGTCATGTGTGTTACCATGATGGTGATTTGTTTTTGCATGAATGAATATGTGCACCTTATATATATATATATACTTCTGTTTGTGGCTAAGCCAATTGTGATGAGCTTTGAATCTTCATGTGGCTTTCTCTTTTACTGCCTGCGTTATGAGGGTTGTCAACATGTTAAAGGTACAAAACCAGTACCAGTACTAAAGCAGTGTGTGTTGTTGAATTTACTTGTTTATATTCAAAATTTCTTGTTTGTAAATTACAGTTCTATACTGTCTTTTTGTTTGGGTCCCACTTTATATTAAGTGTCCCTAATACCTGTGTACAGTAATTCCATAGTAACTAGATGTGTAGTAAGTAACCACAGTGTGAGTACACATTGCTACATACTGAAGTATCTACAGCTGTAATATTTCTGTAACTACACACATGTAACACCCCTCAGAATGGTGTGTGTAAGTACAAATGTG
>JAUMHQ010000081.1:4043464-4061059 GCA_032361165.1 Enteromius paludinosus
TAAAATACACTTAATATACTTAAAGTTGTTCCAAAATAATACATTTAATATGCACTTAGTATAGTATAATTTAAATAAAGTATGTCTAAAAAAAGCACAGTTTAAATATATTTATTTTTCACCTGGGTTTATATACATTGAGTAAAAAAAAAAAAACTTAAATAGTTTTAACAAATGGCTGCAATATAACAATGAGTGAAACATTTAAGGGGGGTTAAATACTTTCCGTACCCACTGTATATAAGTACATATGATACGCATCTACCCACAGCCTGAATCCTACCTATTGTGCAGCATATACATACCAAAGTTCATTTTTTTGAATCAATATCAGTTTTTTGTTTTCATTTGGCATATTATTGATACGCACATTCATACTCTTTAATGTCACTGCTAGTGAATGCTAGCAGCCTCTTTCCACAGATGCCGTTTCTGCATACAAGTATAAGGAACCCAGGGAGCTTCAACACAATACGAACAGTTTATTAAAAGATAAACGTTTCTTTAACGGCACTTTCATGTACCGCACACAGTGTGCCAGACGTGAATGTGAGATCCAGCTTCCAGACACCACATGACATATCAGTTTCTCACTCTGCAGATGTGAACTTGTGCTCCGTATCTCATATCATGCTGAGAAGAATCTGATTTCATCGTGGTTGGATCAAGGGAGGAAGACTGGTATATTAATGCATGATGGTCACAGCAGGCTTCTTCCCCTTCAGAGCGAGACAGGCCTCAGTGCTGGTCACAGTTCTCCGAGGGGAGCAAGGGCCGGGCCATGCAGATTTGCATTTGTTTATCATTTTCTCTTCTGCCATCATTCTCCAGCCCAGATCACAACATGCAACTCACCACTGGTTAGAAACGTGTTCCTGTTTGTGACCACTTCAAGTGGTAATTGATTATTGATGATATCATAGGGTTTGACATAAACAGTATTTCCTGTTTAGTAATACATCTGTTATTACGAGCAAAATGAGATAATCATGGGCAACCACTTTTTTCCGTTGGGTCCCTAATGATTAACATATTCGCATTTTTTCTAAACCTAGTGAGCAGCCTTGCTTATTACACTCTACAAAGGCAGCTGCCTTTTAAAGTATTATCCTTACATGTCTTGTAACATTCTCATGAGTATTCATATGGATTTCAAGCACACAAGCGTTTGCCTCCAGATATATTTCAATTAAATAAGTAAATAAAATAAATTTATATTTTGTCATCAGATATTTAGAAGAATGATCTACCAAACAGTAGAACTAGGTAAAATGTAAGTATAATTGTTAAAATATTATTTGATTTTTTTGAGAAATTAGATTAGATTTTAATATCCATTAAAAGCAATTGATTAATTTACTTACTTTTAAAATATACATTTATTTGTTTATTTATTTTCTGTGTGATTTGTGGTGCCAGCATGCTCCAAAGCATAGTCTTAAACAAGACCACAATTTAATATCTTAAAATAAAATCAAATGTATTATCGTATACATTAAAAGGTCCCACTTTATATTAAGTGTCCCTAATACCTGTGTACTTCCATAGCAACTGGATGAGTATCTAGTATAATGTAGTACACATTGCTACATAGTATCCACAGCTGTAATATTTCTGTAACTACACACATGTAACACCCCTCAGAATGGTGTGTGTGTAAGTACAAATGTGTAACAGGACATTGGTAACAACACTATTTGGTAATGAAAGTATTAATACTTTCACTTTACTATTAATACACTTAATATACAGTGAGACCCCGTAAAATCTACAGATGCACCATACAAAATTATACACTTCAGGGGCGTCTGCAGGATTTCATATTAGGGCATGCACAGAGGGGATTTATTATATTGATTGATTTATTTTTTATTTCAATACATGCTCATAGAAAACACACACACACACACACACACACTTCACAAGACATGAGTAAACAATACGTGAGAGGCTGAGCAGAATGAAAATGTGTCTTGGCAGCTTTTAAAACTGACACAAACACAAATATGAATTGATTCTGGTTGCTTTACAAAAACAAGAAGGACGTAAAAAAAATTATCAATTCATAATTAATGATATGGCTGGTTTAGTTAATTGCTTTTTTTTTTCAGGAAAGTCAAGCTGCTAATGTAGTGGATCACGATAAAATTTCTTCACAGTGATGAGCCTTTAACAGTAAAAAAAAGAAAACAAGAAAAAAGACTCCCCACACTAAACTATTGTATCATGCCAGTGAACGTGCTAAATGCAACACAAAGTCATTTGGACTATGGTGTCCGCCTTGTGCATCTGTTATGTTATTCATTATATCCTTCATTATATCTAAATATATTTGCATAGCTTTCTGTAGATTGGACCTTCTCTCATAACTCAAATTACATACAATGCATACATGCTATTAGTCAAAATACTTCACAGTCAGTACCTTCAGCAAGTATGAAAACAAAGACAAATCTCAGATATTGTAGGCAACTTAGAATGCCAGTCAGAAAATAATAAATAAATACATTTATAGTTCAGTTATGAAACTCTAGATGGTGCAGGCTGAAGAGTTGTTACCATAACTGCTGATATTCAGAGAGTTAAACGATTTGGCAAGCAATAAGCTTTTTTTGCAGCGCACTTTCAGAGTTTCTCTGAAACTCTCCACCTTCCCCAGCTCCACCTGAATAGATCTGCTACAGGTTTTTTATATGCTATTTGTGCAGCAGCAGTATGTCTTGAATACTCACAGCACCGTTTTCACGTATGCATTGGCAGTAGCAAGTTCCTGCACTTGCAGCAGCATTTATCTACAACTAAAGCTATTGCTAACAGTAGCAGCAGTGTAGCAGATCTGTTTCACCAATACCAAATGCATTAACATTATCAGATCCAGAGTTGTCATGGCTGAAATAAATTTGCACCTATAAATGTTACTAACTGCACTGACATTAAGAATACAAAGATGACAGTTGTGTTTCCATCTGCGTCCCATCTAGTGTGCCTATGATCCATTAAAAAGCTGCTAGGATGGCAACCCACAAGGTTATGGAATGCTATTGTGCTAAGACTCTGTGTCAGTTCGTGTTAAGAATTGGCGCTACAGTACATGCATGCAAACATCTTGAATTATCAGGCACGCTTCCTTGTCAGTACATCTCATGCAGAGCATGTACCTTTGGTGTGAAAATAAGAGGGGAAAAGCATTTAAATTGCTATGTGATAAGCTCTTTCACCCTACAGCTGGGTATTTTCCATCTTGGCCTTTTACCCTTGTGTTAAGGTTTTTCTAAAGTTCAAAGTGGCAAGACTCCGCTGTAACATGTTAGTCACACATTGCAGCATGAGTCGTGCATTAAAATGAGAGGCCTTGAAATCAGCTTGGCCCACCTGGACCAGACCTCTTCCAACTGACTAACAGTCTGTCACCATGACTGGCATGCTAGTGGGTTTAAATGGAAACAGGTTCAGCTACTGATTCTCTTACTTGCGTATTCTCATTTTTGTCCAAATCTTTTTGGAGATATTAAAAAAAAACAAATTTTCTCACCCTCACCCATCAATTAGTCCCAAATGGATCCTCTACAGTGAATGGGTGCCATCAGAATGAGAGTCCAAACAGCTGATAAAAACATCTGAATAATCCACAAGTAATCCACACAACTCCATCAAGTAACATCTTTTGAAGCAAAAAGCTGTTTGTTTGCAATAAACAAATCCATCCTTAAGAAATATTTGTTTCTTTCATAAAACCATTGCTTTTAGCTAAAGTATGAGTCCTGTATCCATCTGTGGCTTTCTCTACTGAAAAATACATCTAATCTAATTCAGAAGGGAAATATGCACAGAAAAAAAAAAACACTGTTTACAAGCAAAAACAATCCAAAACAGTTCTAAATATATCTTTGTGGATTGTGAGAGGACAACAGCGAATGGACTTTTTTTTTCCCTGGAGGAAACATTATTATGGATCATTGCAAGATGCGATGGCTTAAAGTTAAAATTCTGTATCATGCAGCTTTTCAATGTTTTCCACAAGTCATTAATCGATGGACTGCAGTCATTTGGATTATTGTGATCTTTTTAGTAACTATTTAGACTGTCATTTAGACGGCGCCCATCCACTGCAGAAAATCAATTGATAAGCAAGTGATGCTTTTACCTTTTATACACACACAACCACATAGTTTCTATTCTCTGTTTTGGCCTTCCTTTTTTAGATGCACAAGGACAAATGCAAAATAAGAACAATTGATGCACCATCAAATAGCAGGATGCATCTGAAAATGTACTAAATGTGTAGACACACACACTCCCATCTGCATTAATGTGGTGCACATTAGACAAAACAGCTTTTTCAAAGCTTTTAATACTGCGCTACGCACATCTCAGACTGAAAATGTCCCCGCAGGCCCGAATTGTTTTCCAAAGGCTGAACCTGGTGTTCGTTCCAGTGCTAACCGCAAAACACAGAACCAATGGCTTCTCCATACCTCACTCCAGAGTGTCTGGGCACCTTTCAAGAGAACAGACTGAAAGTTTAGTAACTGACTCATGCCATCATGGCAACGAAAAGAGAATGCATCTGCCAATGATAGCCACCTGTTCCTTCCAAAGACTACAGTGATGGGTATGTTATTACAACCTCACACTCCCGGTGCCAAGATATTGAAACAACTCCATCAAAAACAGAACTCAAGAAAAAAAAAAAAAAAAAAAACATGGGTGAGGAATCATGTGGGTACGGAGAAGATCTGCAAGCAATTTATGCAGAGTAGCAATGCTGCTTTTTTTTTTTATTTCCCCTTGTTTTTTTCCATGTGGGCTAAATACCACAGGCCCCAATAAAGAAACAGAAATGTGGTTTAATGAAGTTCATAAATCTGTGTTATTTGCTGCCAACTCGGAGCACCACTTAATGCGTCTGCAGATCCTTCCCTCCTCGTTCACCCCGCTCCCGCCCACCCCATGCTAAATCCACACTCTCATTAAAGTTACACGTTTTCAATCCTGTCTCCTTCCGAACCACAAGATCTTGATGTCATCCTGTTTTCCACTGCCGTTTTCCCACTGATGCTCCACGGAGTAAGACATTCTGACCGTGTCATCCATCCGGCCCTCTCAGTCTCAGCTCCTGGGAAAGCGACTGTGATTCTTTTTGATAGTTGTTCTTCACTACTCTGCACAGGGTAACACTTTATTACGGACAAATTGCTAACACCTGGTATGTGTTTATTAAGACAAAACCAGGCACATTATTGGCTTCTGGATCCTTTGGTATGAGGGGAGAAACACCTGAGGCCATTCAACCTCTTTGCGGCCCATAAACAAATAAATTGCAATAAAAGAACCACCCAGCTGTTATACCTTGTTACGAGACAGTAGGGATTCTAATAATGTCGGAAATTTTTCTTTTACAAGTTTTTTTTTTAATATGAAGGCATTCATACGCCATTTGTTTTGTTCCAGTCACACACTGTACAAAGACCTACAATTGCACCGTGTTTCCGACTGTGCTTTAAGGCTTTCTGTTAACAATGAGTAATTTTCTTTTCTTTTTTTTTTAAATCTGTACGTCTACTTCAATTGATAATGAAAATCCCATTACTTTCCACAAAACAGAGATGGATATACAAATAGCCATTGCATGACCAGTATAATGTGGGCACACAATCAGAATAGATCATTATGTCCATTGTTTCCTGTCAGTCTGGTAAAGTCCAGCAGGAGATCTCTGTCTACAGGTAATCATCCTTCAAATATAATAGATCGTTAAAATACCACAAACTGGGCAACCCAAGGCTTACCAGCAAGCTGGGTGCAACTAACTAGCTCAAGATGAGTGTGCCATTCAAGCCTTAGCATGGTGTCCAGGAAAGGAATACCAAGAATAGTTGTACTCTTTATAAAACCGAGCATACCCTTAGACCGGTCTCTTACAATCGTATCTCTGAGTTGGGCGTACATTATTCTGACATGTCACACATTTAAGTGGGCTTATCGTTATTGCAGTATATTATGATAATTAATGATCAGCTCCAGTGAACTTTATTTCAATAGTCCACATTAGACATTCTACCGATAACAGTAGGTAACTCTGACACTACATTTCGAATAGCAGTCATTAGTAGCCTAGCCCTGCTACATTCTATTTCGCGAGCAAAGTCAGTCTGGCCAAGCTGCCGTTTTAGAGCATTTTAGATTCCCCAAAAAAGTGGGAACCAATGAGAAACGAGCTCCCCCGCCCCCGGCCCGACTGAGGCGGGTGTAACGCAGTTCTGCGGCGTTCAAACATGGCATGTACCGAGCAGCAACAATCGTTTGACTCTGCTGTTGCAGCTGTTTTGAGAAATTTTCATGACAGGTTTCCTTTGAAAACGGAGCAGAAGCAATTAAAGTAAGACATTTTCCTACTGCTTTAATGAAGCTAGCTACAATTGATTACGGTGGCTTGAGGTTCTGTCGCTACACATCAGTGGCGGTTACTGGTCTGTCAAATAGGGGAAGCTCTTTTCGGCCTAAATCATAAAATTTTCTATTTATTTAAAAGTAAAAAGTAAAGTATGACGCTAGCCTAGCCTAAGCCTACTATATATGAATGAATGAATTAACGATCTAAAAAAAATATTAAATTCTGTAAAAGTGAAACAAGGAATGTGGTGTATAATTGTGTGACATGAATGATGAAAAGCAAGCAATTTCGCCAAGCAAATATAAAGAAATCCGCGATGGGACTGAGCGCGAATAGCAATCTTACGACAGACCCTCCAATCATCACGCAGAAGCTCAGAGTCCAGGCCAGCCCACTCCTCATTTGCTCCTCATTCACCCCCAGAGACGCTGAGCGTCTGTGGGCGGGAAATAAATGCAGCGTTTATCCAATGACCGTCTAGTTTCAAAGCACTGAAAAAAAACGTTCAAAGCAGCCGCATTGAAGTCAATGGATGCTGGGCTTCAACGGGGAAATGCACTGTGATGCTACAGGAATGTATGAGAAGAAAATCAAGTCAGCCGACCTGCTATATCTAACTGATTCTGAACAAACTCGTCTTTGAGATGAACGTTTTCTAACGCATTTTTTATTCAATAAAATGTTAATACAATAGTACATAATTTGACCATTAATTTTGTGACATTATAGGGGAAGCATAACTTCCCTTGCAGTGTTAAAGAAATCGCCACTGCTACACATACATCATCGAATGAGTGGTCTGATTGGTTGTAGATTCATCAAGTAGTATACAAAGGCATCTGATGGACGCAGGTTAAGCCCTCCTCCCAGAAGGCAGGTAGTAAGGCAGCTTGGCCAGACTAAGCTCATACGAGCTTTATAGTCACGGAAGCCAGGCTAAGTCACTAGAGTATAAGTAAACTGTCTGCTTAATTTGAACACTTTTTCTGCTTAATTAGTATTTTACCAACCCTAAAACCTATCCTAACAATCTACTCTGAGAGTTAGTAGACACATAGCTGCAAATTAAGTTACTTAGTAAAATGTCTAAAGTGGACTATACAAGTAGAGTGTAACCATGAACTAAAAATGGCGGTTAAAGAGGAGTTAATTTCCTTTTGATTGAATTGATTCTAAATTCAATGCCTTGGAATCAAGAAATTGATTTATTTTTGGAACCGATTCCCAGCCCTAATGATTCACTTTACTGCCACTTCATTGTTTTCCGCTCGCAAAAACTTGAAAATGGATTTTAGATCATACCATTATATTTTCCTCTTTCATCGTCACAAATCAACATCTACAAATCTGAGTTTCCTACTTGTAAATACAACTTTGCTTGGTGATTCATATGCTCCAACTCCATTTAAACATTTAAACCAATGAGATCTTGGGTAAACCCCAAACTGTTGATTGTGATCGTAGTGACATGCATTTTACAAAGTACTGTAAAAAGCAAGCTCTTTCGATAATGTTGTTAATGTTTCGCCTTTGATAGGAATATTTCTTACACCGTCAAAACATGCCAAAATCATTGCATAGGAGATGAAATGGCAGGTGTTGATAATGTCACATTAAATAGTTCAAACTGTGGCTAAATTCATATGCAGCGTGCACACGAAGACCTGCATGTCTGGTAATATGGATATAAGCAAACCCAGCATTTGTCATCACATCCTGAATTATCACTCTGGCAGGTTGCCGATGGCTGCTTAGATGTCTCTTTGGTGACAGCTGAAATCACACATACATTTCGCTCTAATTAAACTGCCGGAGAACATAAGGAACTGCCATGCAGTCAGCTGGAATAAATTGAATGCAATGCATTAAGATGAAACTTTGAGCTTTGAGTTGATGGGAAGATTGTAAAAAGAACGCTCTAATTCCAATGGCTTCTTCCATTTACAGTAGTAAGAAGACATTCACTAGTTCACAAGTATGAATTCATGTGGGAGAGAGGAGCATTTAATTTGAACCAATTTGCTAGAATCACCAACGTAACATATGATATGTTTGAGAGAGCGCATAACTCAATATGTTGCTGTCACACCAGTCTTGGCTCTTCTAGTCCAATTTTGATACAATATAAATGACCTGCACACATGTGGTGGTGGGGGGGGGGTTGCTTTTGAACTGTTAGAAGCATTTGCACACCACATAAAGCACGTTGGCCACTTGTACAAGTACCTTATATGAATTTAGCTGATGAAATGCATTGTGAACACAAGCTTACTATAGCTCAAAGGAATGTAATGAAATGAGTATATGGAAACAGAATGTTACCTTCATCCACTGCACACAAATAAAAGCATGTTCTTATGTGTCGTCATAGTAACGGCATTCACAAAGCCAAGAGAGAATATTACAACATCATGTGATATTCAAGTTGTTCCAAGGTGAGACCCATTTCCTGTTCTTGAGAGGCTTTGATGTCTCCTTGGTGCTTTCCTGGTCCAAGGTCAGGTGTTGGCTTTTATACGATTAAAAAAATTCTCTTCATTCAGTATTATTTGCTTTTGTATACCTTCATGAGCAGCCCCACCAAAATGCTCTCTGCAGCAGTGGAGTTTCCTTCAATGTGCCAGGCCACATTTTAATTTTAGGGCATCTGTAGTATCAGCTCAAACCCCACAGTACTTAGGTAGATGCTCATTCTGTCTGCTTTTTTAATAGCAAAATGTCTTTTTCCTGTGAGCCAAGTGTCTCCACGGTTAGCATCAAGAGGTCAGCACTTTAATTTCTGACTCCATTTAACAGCTTGCTGTACGAAGACCCAGGTGTCATGTATATATTTATACATGCAGTGTGGGGGTTTTAAATTTATCTATACGCTAGGTAACGCAGGCAGGGTTTCTGCACAGTGCCCATAGAGTTCTGGCACTCACCTCCCACTGCAAGCTCAGATAAACAGAACTCAGTATACGATGAACTTACATGGAGGCAGCTGACTTTGTAAATGATATTTCAATTATGTTTGCCCTACTCTAAATTTCTCCAAATCCTTGCCTGTAGCTGGAATGTATTTATTTGATCTTTTCTTTTTTATGCAATTCGCTGCAGCTGCAGTTTCCAGCTGCGATTAAGCCTAGTGGCAATGAAACAGCAACAACTTTTATACCCACAATTTTATTATAAGTTATGATTATACAAATTTACAAATTATATATATATATTTTTTTTGTTACTTGTGCAATACTAACACCATAGTTCATACAGTAATTTGTGAACTAATACACACTACCAGATCGTTATGTATGATTTCCTTATTTAGTAAACTTGCTCGGAAGCTCACCTGGTACAGCATTAAACTTGTCAAGAAACTTGCATTTGTACAAGGCATGTAGAAAATGTCACAGCATTCAATAAAAGAGTTCAAAGACTTACAGAAGCAAACTAAAATTTCTTGCATCAGTAAATGTATTTTTGTGTGCAATTATTGACACTATTGGTTATTTTAATTTATTTACTTAATTTATTTTAAGTATTTTAATTTATTGTTTAATAGATGTTATGCCTATGTTACTTCATGTGACAACATTAACCAGGCACATCATTCAGTACAATCAGTGGTGGAAAATCCAGCTAAAGCACAGTAGCTGGTTTCTAGTTGGTCCTTGTAAATCCTGGTAGGCAACCAATAAACCAGCTATCAGGGAGTCAAAATTTCATAAAAACACCATAAATGTGCTCCATAAAAGTATATTCCAAGACATCTGAAGCCATATAATGGCTTTAGAAACAGAGTATTGACTCCCACAGTCCACTTTCATTTTCATCATATAAAAATAAATAAGTAAATAAATAAAAATCCTTTATTTTTTTTATATTTGGAAAAACAGTGGTTGAGTTAATGATGACAGAATGTTCCCCTTCATGTTCAAGCTGGTTTTTGGAACACGGTAGATAGTCCAAGCATGGTCTTCCAGTTCAGCCAGATCCCAACCAGCTGGTAGTCTAGCTAATGACCAGCTTGGACTGGATAACGACCAGTTAGAGTATTCCAAAACCCAGCTATACTGAGTTTTGGCCAGATTTTCAAGCAGGGACTATGTATGAAAATACCATGGTTTTACAATCTGATACTGTACCACCACTTCTCCATGGTATCGCCATAGTACTTTTGAAAAGGACAGCAATAAGAAACCTCAAAAGTTTTTAGATCTTTTTTTTCTTCTTCTTTTGTTTCCTATAAAAGATATCTCGCGGTCAATTAAAAATGTGCACGTGGATCCGACAGATGTCAGTAATGAAAATATACATAAACATGTCATCACAAAATGGGATTTTCAGCATATGTGGAAGTATAGTAAACTCACACAAGCTAAGCAGGTAGTCAAGTGCACGTATAAAATTTTCAGTTTGCATTCTCTCATACAATCCATGATGAAAATTAAACAATGTGATGTGTGTTTTCCACGTTCTCCCAGGATTTCTTAAAGCGCTAAAGTGATCGTGTACCCACCTTTGCCAAAGTTTGAGGCACATGATTTCCCAATGCATCGGAAAAAGATATAAATGCCTTACTCATCAAGAAAGCGCAGACTTTAGAAGTTTATGAAGCAATTTGTTCACAGGGTTCATAGCTGGCAAACCTCAGAGAATGCCTGCTATGAATTCTATTCATAGTAGGAATGTGGGGTCTTTCATCCCCTCCGAAAACACAAGTGAGACAGATAACACACTCTAGATGTCTCATTGATGTTGTGAAATACTAGCGCACCCTCGTTCCCTTTCTCTCAGCGGCCCTCCCCCAGGCCTAAGAACACTACGCTTGATCCACACCTTCTGTTATTGTTAAGGAAACACTGGAGCGTGCTCTCCAATCAAGAATGCATTTCCCCTTGAGCCCTGGCTCTGTCTACAGCCAAAGATTGCAACCTGAGCGAGTGCAGGGAGACCGTTGAAAAATATAGAAGAATGGATCTAAAGCCAAGGCAGGAGAGAGAATGTGAGAAATGGTTTGGCTCTGTGGCAAGGAGAAAAAACAACATTATGAGCTGAAAGCTGGTGTGGAGCAAGACAAAAGAGCAATTGTGCAGCACAGAACACATGGCCAACAAAGTTAAGCAAATGTTCAGCACAGCTGTAACACCAATAATAGGCACCAGTTATGTTATAATATGCATGTCATCCACATTTGTCGATTAAAGGGATAGTTCACCTAACAATGGAAGTTCAATCAAAATGTATTGATCCCCACGTATTAATGTATTAATCAATCACTTGGGAACCAATAGTGTTTGAGATCATTGACAGCACTTGGTTTTTCTCTACAAGACATGATGCTATATTTTGGGTTTCATTTAGTATAGAGAACAATTATCCTTCTTAACTGGTTGCTTATTAGCATGCTTATTATGTTATTAACTTATTTGCAGATTATTAGCACTTATAATGCACATAGTCTGCCTGGACATATTCTACATCCCAAATCCCAATACCTAAATGTAAAACTACCTTACTAACTATTAATAAGCAGGAAATTAGGAGTTTATTAAGGCAAAAGTCGTAGTTAAGAGTTTATTAATAGCAAGAATTGGCCCTTTAAATAAAGTGTTACCTAATTTTGATATTGATAGAAAAACATGCAAGAAAAGGTGGCGACATTTTTGCAAAATGATACTCTGTTGCTTGTGTCTCACCTAAGTGTTACATATCGCAAGTGGAGCGCTGTACTAGGTGAGCTACTGAGCAAGTTTACTATATCAGAAAAGCCATATATAAGGAGCTGATGATGTGATGCATAGCATGTTTTAACAATTGTGTGATCATAACACAGTAATCTCCAAGAAACAATGAAAATCTGCACTTGTTATAATAATGTGGTGACGAGGAATACATATATACATATATTTTGGTGTATCCTGCCACCACTGTTTATTTCAGCTGCAGTGAATTGCATGTGGGTCAAAGATGAAAAAGGTTTTATGCATAAAAACAATGTGCAATACTGCTTTAAATCTTAGCGTCCTTGATGGGTTTTTCTTTCTTTTTTTTTTTTTTTGGATGTACTTTTTTCTAGTGAGCCTAATAGCTGGCCGGAAAATGAAAAACATGCAAATTTTCACTGGGAACAAAGAACTATTAATCATACAGTCGATCATACAGTCCCGGTGTTTAGGGAGTAAATACAATGCAGGAAGTAGAACTGCCCACACAAAGACAGGTAATCTAAGGATCCCAGGCCAAAGTTCAGCCTCAAGCGATTACATGTGATAGTCAGGGTAATAGACTGTCAATTCCAGCACATCTTTGGTAAATTGTCCAGTTGATTTGAGAGATATCAGACACTTTATGTCAGAGGGCCACACATTTCCTAGCAGGACAGATGATGAGAGAGCTTAGGTCCACTCAGAAGGAGAAAACGCCAACATATACTACTATAAATGAGTTAGCAAAGTCAAATACAGCATCTTTCACTGCTCATTGTCTACCTACACCCATCATCTATGATGTCCCCTGTTGGGAATTCTATTCCCGCCTGATGCTTTTTGGGCAGGTGAAACGAGGCTATTTAATGCACGGCCTAATTTCACTTCACAGCTTGCAGTTGGTGCACTGCCTTTAAAGATGGGGAGGTGAAGAAGGTCATCCTCAAACAATGAGGAGGGGAGTCTGCTGTCAGGCTGGGAGGGAGGCTAAGCTTAGATCTGCCTCTGGTCTCTTTAATAAGGATGAAAATCGCAATTCCACATGCATACCATCTCGCCCAGACCACAGATTGTCCATTCCCTGTCTACACACTTCTAAAGCACACATGAAAATGTCAAAAAGCTTGCCATGGATGCTGCTGAGTTTCAATACACATAAACACAAATAAATATACACTATGTTCTAGTTGCTGTACTTTCACAGCAGTTTTTACTGTACCATGTTTACAATTCATGGACAGTAAAAATGTAAATGTGTCCTACAACACTCAACAATAAGTATATATTTGTTGCAACTCATACAGTCTTGTACAATCATTCTTTTCACCATGGCATCTGAAAGCTCTCACGGCCAAGAGTCATCTAAATGCAAACTGAAATGCCCACAGAGAGGTCAGCCTGAATTAATGACCCTTACATAAAAGAGTAAGCTTTTGAGATGTTCTCATGTGAAAACTGAGGTGTCTGGAATATGCAGGCATTTTTTCATCAGTGCTTAAGTTTTTATTATGGTACAGAAATATGGAAATCCCATTTATTACAGTTTAAAATAGACCAATAATTCCAGAGCTGGACCCAACATTAACAAACAGAGCTACTTCAAGTGTAAATGGCAAAAACACATGAGAACAACACCATTTCCACCAGGCGTTCATTTGTAGAGGAAGTTATGGGGAATCTTACAATATGCCAGGCCTGCAGTCATTCTTTACACACAATTTGCTGTGACCTGGCTTATGGGTTTGAGAAACCAATGCAGGCCATTATGAACACACACACACACACACACACACACACCTTACGCAAATAAACATGGGCAAATTACTGGCTTTTGCCTTGAAAGAAAGGATTTTTTTTTCTCAGACAAATTAGTCATGTTGAAAATGTTACTTATGATATTTATATTTTTAAGAGACCACCACGGAAGAATAATATACTTTCCGCAGTTTATTTTATAGTGACAGCCGGACAATATTTACTAAATGTTTTGACATTTTACTATCAGATACATTTAAGACACACAGGACATAACACATAAGCTACCATGAAAGCTACTTGAGTTGAATGAAGTCGAGTGAATTCACATCCTGATATGTCAGCATGAAATTTGCACTGCGCAAATAAATCCAGCTTTCCAACAGGAACAAGACAGATGTACTAAAGCACACTAATACACACACATGTGCACTGGGGAGTACACGATCACTCAAATACACGCACACACACTTAGGTAAAGGAAAACTGTGTCTTCTCATGGCTGGATGAAAGTGCCACACTGGAATCCAATCGTGCGGTTTAGCCTTGTCTTCAGTGATATGGCAAGGACGGCCAAACAAAATAGCACTCTGTGCACCTCACATTCTCCCCGTGTCTGTAAACGCTTAATATGACTGTGGAAACTCTCTGTGCATCCAACCTTTGAGAACTGATCGTCATATATTTCACTTTTAATATTTTATTTCTCTGCATGCTCTGATTTTCATATTAAAGCAAATTGGTCCAGGTATAATAGTCGACATAAAATGTCATGACATCAGCAGTGATTCAGAGTTTCATTTTCCGACACTTGAATTCACAGACATGTGATTCATCTGGTAAGATTCTAATAAGGGTACAAGTGAGGCGAGCATCACTACTACAGTTGCTCATAGTTAGTGTTAGCGAACTGAACTAATCCTTAACCCTGAATGTTAAACTTTCATGAATATATATTTTTTTGTGTGTGCATGAGACATGAATGATTGCTTAAATCGTGTAGCTCATTGAGGAAAGTTGTACTTTTACTCTTCTGAATAAAAAGTAAAAAAAAGAAAAATATATTGTCACATCATGTAATTTAACGTTGAAGTGAGGATGCAACTGCAGCATATAGAGTCACATTGCAAGCTACTGTATATACTGTAGTCACACTGTAATATACAACATCACAGTTCACTTCTTACGAAATACAATTAAAGTCATAGCAAATACAAGAATATAGTAATGTGAGATATAGTCTCATTTTAGAATATAGTGAAAATTATTTGAAATTAAAAAATATAAAATATATAAAAATATACATATTTGAAGTTACAAGAAGCAAAACTGTAATTGCAATAAATAGAGACCAAGTTATAATTCAGTTTACAATTACAAGTCACACTTAAATATAAAATTCACATTGTGAAATTCTAACATCGCGGTTGACTTATCTAATGGTGTGACAGAAAATATAAAGTTGAAGATTTTGCTATTTGTAGCTTTAAAAATAAATATACATTTTTATAGTTTTTAGTTTATCATTTTGTGTTGCAAATACTGTACATTAAAGTGACTTGACTTTATCATATATATATATATATATTTTTTTTTTTTTTTTTTTTTGGATTGCATAATAATGCCAATATACAGTATGCATGTCAAAGTTGAGAAGTGTCCAACCAGTGTGAATCATCTTTGGGCAATCCTTCAGGAGGCTTCAGGAGTAACATATCAAGTCAATGTTTGACTTTGACAACTTGGATGCCCAGATTATACAGAGCTGTAATGAATTCATGAAGTATTTTCTATGTATAAACTGTTAATGTAATAAAATATGTTAGTTTGTGTTGTCCTTTATCAGTGCAAAATTATCACAAATTAAACTACACTTTTCAAGGGCATTTACAAACAATCGGAGGGCAGTGTAATCACATTAGTATTTATAGTCACGAGAAACAAAGTGACTTTTACGGCATGCACAGTCACATTGTGAGATATGAAGTTGAATTTGCAAGAATCAAGGATGTTATTGTGAGATACCTAGTCCCTTTGCAAGATATAAAATCACAAATGACGGATAAAAAGTTGCAAAGGAAGTCAGCGGGACATTATCTTAAGCAAATAGTAGCTGATTGGTTTATTTTCCTCAAGCAGATCTACTTTTTTAACTTTTACTCCAGAAGTAACCAGTTTTTGTTTTGCGTTCATAATCTTGAGGCTCTCAAACAACAAAGCCCCATAGCAGTCAGTAAATTCTGTCAGCCTGCAATGCAGTAAAAATAACAATTAATCCTTCAAACAATGTGATGTGTTGTTAAATTGAGGGTGTGTGAAGTTTATTCCTGACAGACTGCTTTTAGCACTCTAACTGATTGCTGCTGCTGCTGGATAATCTAGCGTGTAGGTGTGTGTGTGTGTGTGTATGTGTGTGTTTTAATTAAAGTTACATGTGAACTGGGAGAAGTTGAATTCAGAGGAGACAAGGTGAAAAATTGTCTAGTTTTCTTGTCTTCGTTTTGAAGCTGTTTCTTATCTTCCTTTACTTTTGGCCACTGCTGAGGTTATCTTCTAAATTACTCACAGAACTCATTTATTTCTCAAATGAATCGGGCTCTTCGGAGATGGCCCCTGCCACCAGCCCTCCTCCCTAACAGCTGCGCAATGGTGGCAGCTTTCCTACAAAGTTGTGAAGATTCACCTGAATTGTGAAGAGTGATGAGGATCAAAGCTCACTTCACACAGTGTGAACACACACACAGGTTTAGTCATAAGCCCTAAACACAAGCACACAGAGGCATTTAAAACTCTAATCACACATTATTGCAGCTAAATAGCTGTCACTTTTGAACACAAAATGCTTTTAGACTGTGGATATCATTTTAATGCTTCAGATTTTGATTCTACCCAACATGCTTTCTGCTAAAACATCCAGCTTCAGCTAGCAGCTGTGTTTTGAAACATGGCATCTAGTTGGTAAACTAGTCATTAACTTGCTCAAGCTCTTAATACCTGATAATACATTGTCCTAATGTATAGGCTTTAAAGGAGAAAGAAGCTCTTTGCAGCCAGATGGTGTAGTTGTGTCATGTGCCACTAGAGGCTAATGAACGCCTGCTAATTAAACATTGACGTGGATGACACTAATCAGTCGGACTCTCTAGTCTGGCCTAGCCATCCCTTCGGACTGTAAATTTCTGGACCGATATGTAAAGAGTCTAATTGCATTTTATTTTGTTCAGTGTCATGTTTAGGGGCCTGGAAATTTAAAAGTGGATGTTCCTACAATAACAAACATGCAGGCATTAAATCAATCTTTCAAGAACATTCTCTTCAGTCAACAAGAGTCTATGTCGTAAAATCCTGCAGAAGGGCTTAGAAACTCCTGATGTGTTTGCCAATTTGTGTGACATTAAGTCTGTAGGTGTAACATCTGAGGCTAAGGGTACATTTACATGACAAAAATGTAGTAAAAACAGATGTACAGATGGCAACCATGTCTTTTCACACTATTTAATGAAAATAACTACATAGTTAGGCCAGTACTTGGTCATGTCACTATGCAAAGTACACCTGCACACACACTGTACATACAGGTCCTTCTCAAACAATTAGCACATTGTGAAAAAGTTCATTATTTTCTGTAATTTACTGATAAACATTAGACTTTCATATATTTTAAATTCATTACACATACCTGAAGTAGTTCAAGCCTTTTATTGTTTTAATATTGATGATTTTGGCATACAGCTCATGAAAACCCAAAATCAAAAA
>JAUMHQ010000081.1:4061159-4080187 GCA_032361165.1 Enteromius paludinosus
GATCTGCTTTTCGCGTGCGTCAAAAATGCAGCAGAAAAAAACGAAGAAGAGCGCGGTGTATGAGTGAGTCGCAGTGTGTGCTGTTATTGAGAAGCTCGGGCTATAAGGTTGTTAAAACGGAAGATTGTCGAGGCTTAAGCCGAATGAAGGACGACAGTTCAAAATGCAAGTGTGAACAGTGAACCGCAAATGACGCTCTTCAGTTTTGAATATAGTCAGCGTAAAAGACTTCAGTACCCAAATGTCACTGATGCAAAGTGCAGTTACTCCGAGGTAACTGTCCCACTTTCCTGACAAATAATTTGTCACACTGCATGCGGGAAATGTGTTAAAAAATTAACGTTATTTTTGACAGCCCTAATATGTATATATATATATATATATATATATACATACATATATACACACACACATTATATAAACATATATATATATATATATATATATATATATATATATTTTCATTCAGTCATTTGTCTTTAAATAATATTTCAATTAAAATAATGTTTCTTAAAATTTTTTTAATCAATCAAAAAAAGGGTCTCAAATACTAACGCAAACATAAAAAATCAATTAATGTATTATTATACTGACTAAACTCTGAACTCATAACATAATTGTTTGCTCTGGTATATTGATTTATCAGTAAAACATATGCACAGTATGCTCTAAAAATTTAATTGCGGTCTTATCAAAAACTGTCAGCTAAACAAACACTAGAGGGCAAAGATACAGGATGTGTACATATGGTAAACCAGGTTAAACTGAAATAATAACAGAGATACGGTAAAACACTTGTCGTTTGCACATTAAAACATGCAAATGTCTATAATAACCAGTCATTAATATAATCCTGACATATTACATTTAATATTTGTATAATGACTATGCCGTGCAGAGAATAACGACCCAAAACTAGGAAATGCTTTTTTTTTCTTTTTGGTGAACTGTTTTTTAAGCACAATTTTTTATATCAAATTCCCAATCTTACTACGACTCTAGCTGTGCCATTCGTGGGAGAGTCTCATGTAGTCAAATTCCCTTTCCCTGCACTGCTGAGTGACACAGCATGGAAGTTCACTCTGGAGGGAATGAGGCTGATTCCATATCATTTAGGCTTATCACGAGCGAATATGCTTTCAAAGGCCCGTGGGGCTACAAAGAGAGCTTTGAGGAGACGGACAGGGACAGCTGCTCTCCAGGAACCCTGGCAAGCAAGTCTGCACTCTCTCGTTCCCATCTGCGATTGCATTTCAGGGGTGGTTCAGCCGATCAAGGGCTGAATTTAAAAGCACTGGATGATGGAAAAGTAATTGCCCTCGCTGTGAAAATAGACCATGCATTTTGTATCACTTATTCACAGCGAATTGGGAAAAATACAGTGCTCTAATATAATTTTTGTTACTGTGATTTCTAAGTTCAGAAAGTGAATAATTTTCACTGCTCAAGAGAACTATCGTTTTGCGCGGTGGGGAGGCTACATCCAGCTGTTAGCGCTATTGGGATTTGGAGCTCATAGTTGCAGTGCTCTTGTACACAGACAAAAGCTTCTCAAAAACCATGTCAAATTCAAAAGTCACAAGCCGTTTAACTTCCTGAAACTAACGCAAGTACAAGTTTATGCAGCATGATCTCACACTTCCTCATCAGTATTTTTACATAAGATGTTTGATGAGCCCAAACACATAAAATACCGACATACTGTCAAAATCTACAACAAAAAAATCTGGTCCCACTTCATATCAAGTGGCCTTGACTGCTACTTACATTTAAATGAATCTTTGGTACAACACACTGTGTACCGACGTGTTTTTAAATTGTACATTTTTTTAAAAGATGTAATATGTAATTCATTTACCCATCCCTTACACCCCACCCTTAAACCTACCCATATCACCATGCCTGTCCCTGACCTTACCCATATCCCACCTCAGAACCAAGAACTTTTTTTTGCAATACAAAATAAACACATTAAGTACACTGAACTCAATTTGTTTCTATAGGTGACCATATGGATTTTGAACCTTTAACTGTGCGCTATAGTAAAACGTATTATATGCAAAATACATTGGTTTCACACTAAGTATAGTTCAAATCTATTCATGTATTTACTAACATATAGCTTGGCACTTACTGATATAAAACTAATAATGTAAAGTGTATTTAGGCTACTACTTAATGAACTAATTATGTGATTAATTGAGTGAGGATTCACCATTATTGGAGACACCTGATGTTAACAAACAGAATGATTTTGTACGTCTCCATTATAGCGATCAGTGTTTTGAGTTTGAACCTGCTGAGGAATCACAGGGCTGTTATAATAATCAATGTAAAGCTAACTCAGAAAAAATACATACATATATATGTGTATATCTCTGCTTCAGTGTGGTCTCACATGTACTGTACTCCCAGGAGAGTTCATTTCATTCTGATTTTCTGGTGTGATGTGATTTTTGAATAATAGTTTTCAAATGCAATATATTTCAAGTGTACCTGAATTGTTCCACTTTAGCCCAATTAAATATACTTCAGTATATCTCACTTCAACACGATTCCGCATTATTAAAGTGCAAGTACAAAAGTAATTGTTATAATTTAGCGGACTTTAATCATGCAGCTAAGTATACTCGATTAGTATACAAAAAGCACAATTGGTTATTAAGTAGATAAATATGTAAATGTATTTGAAGTATATTAAGCATAAAAATAAATGTATTACGAATACATTTAAGTATAATTAAGTCTCTTGTATCATATTTCTTTAATATTAATATGAAGGTATTTAGTCAATTTCTTACAGAAAATATATTAAATCTTAATTTTTGACTAGTAATATGCATGGATAAGATCTTCATTTGGACAACTTTAAAGGTGATTTTCTCAGCATTTAGGTTTTTCTGCACCCTCAGATTCGAGAATTTCATATAGTTGTATCTCGGTCAAATATTGCCCTATCCTAACAAATCATACATCAATGGGAAGCTTATTTATCCAGCTTTTGGATCAGGTATAAATTAACCTTTTAAAAAAAATTAACAGTTACAACTGGTTTTGTTGTCCAGGGTCACACACACACACACACACACACATATATATATTAATTAATTTATCTTTTTATAAAGTATGCCACTTCATACTTTATACAATACATAATATATATAAAGACACCTATACTTACACTCTGTATAATCTGTGCTATCTCTGACCCATAACCCCTACTGTTTTTGTATGTATTAATGGTTTATTATTTATAGTGTGTATTGTTAACAGTGCAATATCGCTGACTAAACTTGGTTTGTTTTAAGTTGTTGAAATAATATAAATCATAATATAATATTCTGAATATAATGCTACAAAAGCTATTTGTTGAAACATATACTATACTATATTTTTTCTGTATATTTATATTATTAAGGTATTTTATATTATTTCAGTAAAAAGTGTGTGTATGGCACTAAAACAATGTTGCATAATTCCGAAGGGTAAATAGAAGATTTCAAATAAAAACATAATCTATATAGAGTGAACTGGGGACAAAGCATCTTTGAACATTTAAATCATTTAATGTTTTAAAGCAAATACAGTTTACTTCACTGGGTCAACACATGTGAACAATATATATATTTTTCATATCATTACCGACCTCAGCAGACATACATTCACACGGCTGCATGAAGACAAGATCTTTCTTTATGTTTTTTTTTTTATGTTGCAGTTTGTTTGTTTGTTTTCTTGCAGTTATGTACAAAGTCATTGTAATGCATCAACCCCACGTCTCTATACAGAACCCATTAACATATCAAAACCTATCTACCCAAGTCCATATCGAAGTAGATTTATGGCAATAAGCTATACATCTCCAGTCATCTGAGCTGTCTAATTTGTTTTCTAGTTCAGCTTGCAGTCGATGTCCAGACTTGAAACTCCTCCGTTTCTGTTCCCCTAACATACAGTAAACCCAACTATAGTTTTCAAGGTACATACATTATTTACAGTGGAATGTCAGGCTTTGAAGTGGGCAGTTAGAAAGACACGAGACTCTGGAATGAAAAAAAAAAATCTAAAAATGAGAAACATAAAAAACGGAATAAAAAACGTGTATTTTGTTTGTAAAACAATATTCAAACCAAAAAGGAAAATAAAATATGACAAATTATTATTTTCTTAGTATGCTCATGCGCTTAGGCAGGCTAATTAATGTTGCTAAAAGCATCAACATCAACTGATCCAGCAGACAGACTACTGTATAAAAAGAAGAAGTAGTTGATGTGGGACATGAAAATTGATTATTGTCCATTTAATTCTCTTATTTGACATTTAAAGCCATAATAGCCATTTGTTAAATGGGTAACTTGTGCTTAGCTTGAGAAAACATACAAAAAAAAGAACCCTTAATTAACAAAACCCTGGGAGCACAGGGGTCAATGAAAATACAATACAAAATCACATATAAAATTAACCACTAATTAAAGTTCTGGAACAAAAACTTGTGCTTTAGCTAAAGTGATGTCAGTCTCTGTAATCACAGCCATGATTATGTAGCAGGTTTCCAGTTTTGAGCTGGTTAACAATGTGCTGACGGACCAGCGATTTTGGACTGCTTTTGTATTTTGCCATCATATGAAGCAGAGAGAGAATATTTGTATTCATGGGTTTAAAAAACTTGGTAAAAATACAGCTTTCGTAATACTTGAAGTCCAGGTGATACACTTTCCATCACATTGGAACTTCATATGTTTATCATGCGTATGTTATAAAAATGTACAGTGAGGGTGGGCAATAAATCTTAAAACAAAAAAAAAAAACAGGATTCAGATCTAAAGAAAAAAAAAAGTAAAACCTTACATCTCACATGTCATAGGCACTACAATTTGTATAACTTTGCACATTGACCTTACTAAGCTAAAATACAAGCAACACATGTACAGTTATTCATTAGGTGGTCCGTTTTAGGTCAAATCAAGATGTGCATGAGATCTACCATCAAGGTTTTTATTCATTTGTAGCTTCGGTGTAGACATATTATGACTTTCCTTATGGGACAAACCACAAGGAATCTCCAGCTGTAAGTTCTTGTTTATTATGTTGGTTGTTTTAATGATAGCTTCGTTTACCAGCTTTAATGCATGCTATCATTTTTAAGTCCCTTCTGCAGATTTTCTAATGCAAAAATGCCACCAGCGAGATTCCATGAGGGCCTGCTCATGGTAGAGCAACCTATACAGTAAGTGGCGTTCATCTGGAGTTCCCCATGTTTTCAAGTCCTCCTAGATTGTTTTATGTGATTCAGCATCCTAATCTCTCGTCTTGTAAAGAGCCTTGTTTAAGGCAGGCAAGGGAGTTAAATATTGCATGGACGAGCCATGATGAATTCTACTAAAGCATTTTTTGAGTCTAGAAAAAGAGATACAGGGATACAGTTAGGGAGATTATTTGTCTCTGGAAGTTAAATCATTTAGTGGAAAACTGCCCACACTTTCGCAAACACCAAACCCTGATGTAAAAAGTGCGATAAAAGCTGAACCAAAGAAAGAGCGATTAAAAAAAGACACACATGCATTAAAAAAAAAGATCTTGAATGCTTGTACGTTTTGCGGTCGAACAGGTGAATATCTGTTTTATTTATTTAGATACATAGTAATTTGTAGCCAACAGATCTGCTCCTTATAGAGGATCAGGAGGGATTTAGAAAGGAATCTAGGCTTTGCCGCAGATCCTGTGGTTTCAGACATCTAGCAGTACATAACAAGCCAAGTCTGTGATGCCCAGTTGCTGCCATGTTTATCTCTGATTCCACTTTGGCTTGGGCTTTTTCCGTAATTTCATTTCTGTGCTTTTACTGCTACCTACTTTTGGAAAAACTACTTCCATCAAAAGGCTCTATGCGGTGGTTGACACAAGCGCTACACGCCTGTGCCGTAATCTCCTGCGGAACTAAACATTACCATTGAACCTGTTCATATTTACAAGATCTTGAAAACATTTTGACCACTCCACATCACCAACTCTAAATAACAAACACCCTGTCTTTATAACAACACCACATTATACAGGATTATCCTTTTGCGTCTTAAGAGTTTCAGAGGAAATGGATTTTGGAAAGCATCGCTATGATAACACTACACATGATGGCACATCCGAGGTGGATCTGTGGATGGAGACTGACTTAGACTGGCATGGAGAATGAGGTGGGCGCAGTATATCTGTCTAGGCCCCGTTCTGCATGCTCGACTGCAGTGTGCATATGACTAACGCTGCAGATGTGTTCCTCAGCTCTCAGTGTAGCTGGGTCTTAAAATAAATACTGTTTTTGGAGAGCAGTCAGAACCCACATGCTTTTTTGTTCCATTGGATTGTAAGCTTTTGGGCCATGCCACATTTTCGGACCCCTGGATCTACATTCATGGACGTTGGGAGCGCCGTTTGTAGGAAGAACCACAGGATTGCAATGTTTTCCATTAAACACAATAGTGCTAATGCAACCTTTGACCTCGTAACAACACAATTAGGGGTGGGAATGATTATTCTACTATTTAGTTCCACATTTTCTGGTATCCAACACTCCATATATAAAAAAAAACCAAGACTATATAAAAAATGAACAAAACCTATGATTAACATAAAAGTAATGGTAATATGCTAATGAGATAAAAAACAAACAAGACAAACAATAAAAAAATAATCATACATCCAGTGTAAGACTTTCACAACATGATCAGCAATATACCCCTTTCCAAAACAGTTACAGTCTCTTTTTATACGTTTAATACATTTATAATAACAACAAAATGAGACAAAAAGGATAATACACTGTAATATTTTCAAGCGACCTGCCTGTCCAGCCTTACTGGATGTTGATTGGCATCAGTCTGTGAGAAAACCTCTTGCTGTTGTTGCAGGTTAATCTAAAAGCGTGTGGATGTGTGATGATGTTGACGTGTTGATGCTGCGAGCTATTTTTCTACAGCTGTTTATTTCGATGGGCTCTGATGGGGGCAGAGGTTACTGGGTCAGGGGTGGGATGTGCAGATAGGGATAAACACATGGAGGAAGGGTTCTAGTGATGGAGGTGGATAGGTGTGGTCAGATGCAGGAGAGGGCAAAAGGTCGTTGATCTTTTTCTTTTTCCTCGACGTTGCACGCCACTCTACACATACCACTCTTTCTTTGAAATAACAGAGCCGTCGGTTTGGGAGACCATGTCGTCGGCGATCTCGGGCTCGGGGTCGTACTGGAAGGCGAGAGTCCGTTCGTCATACTCGCGACTTTCGCCTTCGTCTACGGTGAAATAGGGTCTCTTCAGATCTTCGGAGTTGCCGTCGAAATCCCGATCGCCGCCCTCGAAACCACCAGGCCCACTAATTTGTGCCGGCTTCTTTTCATCGTCCGAGTCGTCGGGGTACTGCAGGTTCTTGGGCATCGGAGGATGAGCCGGCATGCCGCCGGCCTTGCTGTATCCGTTCCCAAACACGTGCTTTTTGGTGCTGTAGTCGCCCTTAAAGGTGCGCTGACGACGCCGCAGGAAGAAGACGAGCAGCGCAATGGCGGCCACCAGCAAGGCCACCCCACCGACAGCGCCGCCGATGGCAGCCCCGGAACTATGCTCCTCCAGTGGGATCTCACGACCATCAAAAGGCGGGGAGTTAGGGAATTCTGGGTAGGAAAACACAGATGGAAGGGGAGAGTGTGTCAGTGCTCTGGTGGAAAGGAGGTGCATTTGTGCAGGTGCTCATTTTTGATGAGGAAAGGAATATAGGGGAGGAGAAACAAAAGGGAAGAAAGGAAGGAGCCCCCGCCCCATACCCACAACCACCCACCCACCCACTCCCACAAAACCAATCCATTACAACAGCTTGACACAGAAAAGAAAGAGCTGAATGTTTAGTCTCATCATGCGTTTTATGTAAGGAACACAAGAACAAGCACTCAAACCATATTAAAAGCAAAGACAACAAACAAAAGTCTTGACATTTAGGGCGGCTGTACACTACAGCGACAGTGTAATGTTTCCATTAAGTATGCATTGGGACAACTTTCTAATACCAATCTAACATATTTGTTTTCTGTACCACATTGCTTTAGTTTTGGGTACAAAGTTATATAAGGACAGAACTTAAACACTGGAAGAAATTAATTAAAAGATTAAATCAGACTCACCTAGTATTACAACCCATTCTTATTCCTAAGGCACCAAGAACTAAAGCACTATTACGGTACACCTGGGCCAAGGGTGTGCTTTGTCCTGTAGACTCCAGCTCCAACCCCAATCAAACACACCCAAACCAGCTAATCAAGATGTTGAGGGTTTCAAGATAATTACTGGAGTGTTGGAGCAGGGCTGGAACTGAAGTCTGTAGGACGGCAGCACTCTAGGAGCAAGGTTGGAGATTCCTGCCCTAGACGTCACTATGTTGATGAAAATTTATATTTATATAATTAAATGGCAATACATCATTGAGTATTGACATATTAGAGCTTTTTCAATGGACTTCCTAGTTCAATATAGCAACGAGACATACCTTCTGCTTCCTTATCGTGATAAAAAAGGCACTTAACCATGCTATGTTTTTGCCTCCTTGGAAATTACAATGAGTTGAATAAGGTGTTTCAGTTGTTTTGCAGTAAATGTTAAAACTTTTGATTGCTTTACTTTCTGAAACGTTTGGATTTTTCCGATATATCCTTGCGACGGACAACCCTTATCAAAATTAATTAATTTAAAGTATTGTGTGACATAGCGTGAACTGTAGTGTGTAGGCGCCCTTGAGTATTTAAGATATTCACTGCAGCACTTTAATCTGTCTGAAGGTAAAGCTTGCATGAAAACTAACAATAAGCACCAATACACTTGTAACAACAGACCAGACAGCTCTTTAATTTTGAGCGACCTTAAAGATTACTATTCAATATAAGTACAGGTGGCTTGCATTTGAACCTTGTTGGCTTATATGGAATACATTTTTCATAGCGCACTCTTTTATTCTCTTAAACCATTCATGCAATACATTTAATACTTTTTAGTCAATGAATTAAAGAACATATAATGAACCTTAATGCTGCAGGTGAAAGGCAAAGCGAGCACTACTGCTTTCAAAAGTTCATGAAGTCTTTCTGTGATGTGGTTTTTACAAACATGCTGGAACACGAATCCTCTGCAAGGCTACTGTACATGGTTACAGCTGACACACTGCTTGTGGTTTTGTTTTCAAAGCACACAAAAGACATGCATCCAACAGAAAGCAAGTGACACAGCGTGTAATGAGCCCATGCAAAAAGTCAGTAAACCATTTCATAAAAGTACCCACACCACTGAGATTTGCAAACAGCAATTAGAGTTGAAGAAGTAATTCACACGCGCTCACACACATACACAAAAAGCAAGACATGCAACTTTTTTTTCAGCATTGGATCATTCACAATTGCTGGATTAACAGCTTACATGCGGTTTCTAAAGGCTTTTCTTTGCGCGGCACTCCTTGTAAACACAACCAAACTGCTCCAAGCGCTACAACAGGTCAACGCAAAAATCTGCCATCGCTCAAATATAAAACATGACCAAGGGATCCTCTAAAATTAGGCGTATTGAGACAAAGCTACGAGATACAGTATGTGTCTTCCACAATGCATTTTACTGGTCGTTATGTCCAAAAAAACCCAATCCAGATCAGCTATCTGAATGGATCTGGCTATCACAATGTAAGAAACAAAGACATCCAACAATATCTTCTTCAAACCTACACATGTGTCTTTCACACGTTGTGTTAAAACAACAGTAGTGCGTAGTTAGCAGCCCTACACAACTTCTGATAACAACTAGGCAGTAGACGCTAGACACTCTGCGTCATATTTCCAGTCTGAAGTCTATGCCATTTACATGTGCTAATAGAATATGCCGGTTAAAAAGGTCAGCAGCTGCATTGTGAAGGTTTCTGACTGCCTTATGCGACAGTGACTTATTGAATATAGGCAGTAATAAGGTGGTCAGGGTGAGCTGCATTTGACATATTCCAGCTCTTTAATGAGCTTCCATTCTAGACCTGGCACAGCACCGTCTGGTACCCACCACACACTCTGTGATGGTCAGATATTTCTCATTGACACGCTCAGACAGCTTGTGAAGGATTACCGTCATAAAAGGCAAAAACCTCCAGGGGTTTAATCCATCTTGTCCTTTAATCTAAGAATATAAAGTTAAACGCTAATAGGGAAGGGAAAAGGCATAGCATACTTGCAGAGAATACGCAAAGTTCACATTCACATATTGTTGCATTTCTCAAATACATGCATTTCATAAAACGCAAACAATATTACTGTAATACATTTGATCGTAAAATGCTATTTTAGGTGTTCTACTTGTGCTTCTACTATGTGCGGTTTTGGAGATAAAATAGTTTTTACTTCAATTCCATTGCTGCAAATTGTGCATTAACGAGTTTTAGCATGAATGTTCTACTTCTATGGTCAGTTTTCTTTTTTTAAGTGACTTTCGTGAAAGGAAGAGTTTGAAGAGAGCCCTGGTAATAAAGTTGGTTAAAGTCAGTAAACTCTTAAAATGTTTATAGCTAGCAGTATATAAAAACAGTAATTTAAAAACACAGTTACTTTAAGCTAACTCTATCGCCCTCTAGAGTGTGGAGGATAGTTATCCCCACGGTACTTCTGGCCAAATATGAAGTAAACATTTTGTCATTTGTTTCATAATTGACAGTAAGGCTCGCTCCCGTTATCTCGGCTACAACCTACTGGCGAGGATAGAGCTCGGCGTCAGGCTCGGACCCCTCTTGCCCCCTTTGAGAAGTGCCGAATGAGGCGGAGAAGGGGAGGCGGAGGGATGCAAAGCTAGATGTGGAATGGAAGTATGCTGGGATATTTAAGGCGGAGGTGAAAGAATGGTATTGGATAATGATTAATAGGGTGATTCGTGGTAATGAAGTACCAGCCGTGGCTAGCATTCGATCACGCTCCTTCTGAAACTATGTTTAGAACATCACTTCTAATTCTCAAACACCTCTCAATAATGTTAATGGCAAATGTTAAGGCTACCAGGCTGCCTTTTCTCATATTGTGGGGTCAGGGGGATCAATCTGACTTCTGAAGTCTTTCTCTCAAGTATAATTACTGTGACACTCCACGGCTAAAGCCATTCAACCACAGGAACCCATTTATGTATACTCTACCTCCCTCTCTCCCCTTTTCCTTCCACTGTTCTTTCTATTCTAGGTTTAGTTAGAGAGTGTCCACACTCTGGTTTGGCCGGCGGTGGTGCGACCACTCTCTCAGCTATCAGCTCTCAAGTATTAATCTGGTCTTTAATGGGATTAGACGAACTGGGGGCTTCATTATACTGAGAGAGAGAAAAATCCACAGGACTGGAAGAGTTGAAAGTCTTCTCCCTCTAATTCGTTCCTCTTTCCTTCAGTGCACCTTTCTGTCAGCATCTCCTCAGCTCTCGCTCCATCACTCTAATTGGTAAACTCGTTTTGTGCCCCTCATTCTGTTCCTGCTGAAGGCATGTGTTTATACTGCTACTATATTTATGACACACCATAACTAGCTGCAACCAGACAGAAGCATAAAAACTGCAAAATGACCCCCGTGAAAAATAATAGCAGATTATTTCAAACTGGAGGCCCCTGATGAAGCCTACATTTGCCACCCAAGTGGGACATGTCAGATTAAATCCATTATCGATCCAAAATCTCAATAAAATGAAAACTAATGCATATTAGACTAGTTTTGTCATTCAGTGTTACTTCAATATCATTGAGATTTGTCATTTTTATTAATGGTTTGATTTGTCTTCTTAAATTTTAATTGTAATTTGTGTAAATGTTTTTGTGTTTTTTATTATGTTTATTATGTTATTTTGTGACACATTTCTAAGATTCTTAGGATAAAACAAGTGCTTTTATGATTTATCTCTCCACAAAATGTGTTGCTCCTCCAGAGCTCCACTCTCTCTCCTTAAATGGATAATTTCTGGTCCGCACTGACTTAAGGTGCTTTCACATCGGACGCGAATTGCGTGAATAAATCACGCTATTTGTGCATAGTTAGACGCATGGACATTTTGAGTTTATTTGCTTCATTCGCGCATGAAATTCGTTTCATTTGCGCGTGAAATTCTCTTCATTCGCGCAAGAAATTCACTTAATTCGCAGGTACAACAGACGCGAATTCGCGGCATGAGAGGGGCTTCCGCCAGGTGGCTCCAATCTCTCCATTGGTGGAGGGGAAAACATTAGAAATATTGCTGTTATTGTGCAATGCAGTTTTAAGAGTATTTCATGCGAGAATGTAGTTTGCACACAAATCTGCGGCTTATTAAAAAAGAGAGCGCCTATTTAAAAAGTTTGTTTCGCCGATTTCAGAGCCATGAGCTCCATGTGAACAGTGCTCATGTATCCGCCGAGGGCAGCCTCAAAGCGGCTAGTAATTCTGGCACTTGCCGCTGCCTCCTGATGTCTCTGTAGTGGTTAAACAGGAGGTAAAATTCGTTTTGGGTATATCTCATAGGCAAACTCTGGTTTAATGAATCTATTATGCATTTCCTTTTTATTCCTGTTTTTATGAAAGTTTCCATAGTTTTGGAAGTCTCCCTCCGCTTGCTAGTAATCACGTCACTTCTAGAGCAAGCTTCAGATTTTTCAACTTGAGCGTTTCGTGCGAATCACGCGATTCACGCCGCAGGATGTCTAATTGTGTCTTTGCATTGACTTAACATGTAAATCGCTTGACGCTTCATTCGCGTCCGGTGTGAACGCACCTTTACATTGTATATTTATTTTTTTATTCTATCCAAGTCAGTCCAACAATTGTTTGGTTACCAACATTCTTTAAAATAGAAGGATAAAAAAATTATGGAAAAACTTAATTTGAGTGAACTATCCCTTTAAAGTGTGCCTTTAGTCCTGGTTTTATGCTATAGATCCTATAAAAAGATCTTTAAAAAGACTCTATCAGGCTCACAAGAGCTCTCAGATAATCAAAGGTATGGAGACGATAGATGAAGTCCTTGAAGACTTGATTTACAAAGCGAATCAATGGTAGTACTTGGCCTTACAGCCACACAGGCATGATGGGAAATAAAAGATGTTCCCACACCCCACTTCAAGACTCTGATTGTCCATATCTGTCCTCATCTTCCCTCAAAAACACACTTACTGCCCATCCTTGACAAATAATTTTATTGTAACTCAACTGTGGAAGCTCAATGCTAATGCAGTTAGCATTAAGCTAGCAAGCTCTAGCTGAAAAAATAGAAAACAATAGAAAAACAACTACGCTATTTAGTTGTCATTCATAACCTCAGGAGCTTCATCTCCCACATGCATTGCATTGTGTGTGGGCCTGTTGTTAATCACACAGGACTAATCATATTACCACAACGCTAATAATTCAGCAGTCTCTGACTGCTTTTCTTCATTGGATGGCAGGGAAGCGGAGCAAGGTGACAGACACGTAGCGCGGTTGCGAGAGGGGCGGTGGGGGATCTCAGACTTCAATGCCATGTCGCCAACGGCTACACCTGCCAGAAGATAGATAAAACCTAACTCGCAGTGTGTGTCCAACTGCCCTGATACCATTAAAGCTGACAAAAGAAGCCGCCTATTAACAAGCCTCTGGGAATATGCAGATACTGCCGTAACCTTGAGTTGGACAAACAGAGCGCTGCAGAGATTAACTGGTCGAAGAACCATGAAAAACCTCAATTCAATCAAAGCACGTGGATTTATAATGTGTGACGTGCATCGATGCAGTCTTCCAAATGATTTTCTGTTTGGCTAATCATTAAGAAGCTGTGACAACATTCTTTTTCATCTCTAGCTAGCGCTTACATTTATTTACATTCATTTACTTCCATACCAGCATGTCTACGTGCATGCGTATAATCAGTTGTGACAATTACTAGCGGAGAAACACGGTCCAACATATGTTCTCCAAGAAATGTGGAGGTAACATGTAAATTAAAACAAATAAACAGCAAACACTAAGCTTCTACGCTAATAAAGACAGCGACTTAAACACAAGCTTGACAGCTATAAAGAACACGTATTGACAAAACACCTATAAATACACTGACTGGATAATAATAATAAAATATATGCAAAACAAAAGTTTCAGTCAGTTAGGAGGCTGCCATCACTGTCATAAATCTAAATGAGCTGATGAGCTGCTCTGCTCGTCTTGTGTGAGATTGAAGACATTTCTGAATTTAGCTCTCACCAAATAAAGGTGAAGCAGGGTGTTTATGTTGTAGTATGTGTGTGAGAGAAAGACTCCAGGGGAGTTTAGGGGTATGAACGTATACTGTTGTTGTTTATTTACTGGGGCACTCAGACACTCCCGGTTTTTAATCTTTTGATCAGAAATTAAGCGTGATATTCCAATTATCATTACTTAATCAACACCACAGTAACAGCCAGAACAGAACCACACAGAAACACCTTCACAATGAATGTCACAGACAGCCCCACTAAGCCTAGCTATTATTAGTCATGAACAAAACTTTCCCTTAAGTCATAATTTGGGTATCCTCAGCGGCCCATCACATTCATTCTTCTCGCTGTCCCTTATCTTCGCACCATTCCAATGCAATATGCTGCCTTAGAGAAAATTGAATTGTGTGATTTTGGCTCATATGATGGAAATAACTAATGGGATGGTGTACCTTTTTTTCTTAAAGAAGTGTGCTGTTGCTAAAACAAATGTAAAAACGATTGGAAAATGTGACTATCATGGTCTTTTTTCTCTATGTCTAGTCTTAGCTTAAATATGGAATTTTATTTATAGAATATTAGGACTGCACTAATGAATTGCTATTAATAATAATGATAATTTAACTGTTTGTATTTGAAAGTGTTTAATATTTTGGAAAATCAATTTTAAATATTTTATTGATATCTAAAATAGCATATAATTATTCATACACACACGCTTTTTTCCCTCTCTCTCTATCTCTCTCTCTCTCTCTCTCTCTTTATTAATGGAATATGTTAATGCACTGCAAAAATGAATTATTACACTTTTAAACTAACAATAATGCAATATTAAGCTATTCAACTTTTTTTTTTTTTTTGCTGTTCATTTTGAATTTGCTAAAATTAGACAATTTTTAGTTTTAGTTTATAATTTGACAATTTTTTTTCTAAAAACATAGAATTATTTGATAACATAACAAAACAACAACAGCAAAAATGCATCGACCAACCGACCGTAAAACTACATTTTAAAATGAATCAAGATCTGTTTACTAGGTGACTGTTGGCTAAAGGTTTGCAGCTGTTTGATGTGTATGAGCGTGTCTATACAGGCAGCATCACAAGTGCCGGAGTCCATTCACATTCCTAACCTCCATCACCATCATGCTCTGATATTTCTACACAACAGAATAAATGTCCAGCTGAGGCAGAGAGACTAGATGAAAGACAGGGAAATCGTGCAGCAAGAGATGTGAGCAGAATATAGTGAATGAGCCAAAAAAAGAGGGAGAGTAGGAAAAGAGAATGACATAAAAAGAGAGTTAGGGAGGGCCGGTAATGGAGGAGGATGTGTTTACTCAGTAATTCAAGTGAGAGACAGTGAGAAAGCGAGTGTGAGAGATAGAAAGAGAGGGAGACTGAAATTGCTTGTTACTCTCCCGACTGGATTTGCCCACGGTTGTGAAGTCATGGAAATGTAATGCTGCCACAAAGGATAAATCCTCATCAGCGGGCTAAACTCAACAAGCAAACTTTCTCTCCAGAACACCACACAAAAGGCTCCTTCTCTCTCGCTTTTCCTCCATCCTCTTACTAGCATGCTATCATTCCTTTGCTTTTTTCCTTACAAGGCTTTGCACTTTAGACAAATATGGCCTAAAGGAATATCCTGGGTTCAATAAAAGTGAAGTTCTTTTAAAAGGTTTTGTGATGTGCTACCAAATACTTTGGAAAATTAATTTTGATTTGTCCCTCAGTTTGTCAGGTATTCACATATTTATTTATACAACATATATTTTTCCCCAGTTAACCTTTATTGTTTTTCAAGTATCGAAAGCCTGCTTTTTATAGTCGCTCTGAGCCGTATTTGTTTGGAATTACATGCGAGTATGTGAATTGTAAGATTACAACTTTGACTGTCACTGTAAAATTTGCAACCTTTAAACGAGAGTCTGCGCTGGGTGATAAGATGACGGAAAGCGGTTGACATGAAGAGATGATGACACATTCAAGGCTATGACCGGAACTCGTGCTGGCATCCACGGCTCACGAGAGATTTTCTCCAGAGAACAGGGTTGGATTTTTAGACATCCTACCGAAGCACTGGTCTAATCTCATTTATTCAAACAATTTCTCTTCCCGATATATATAATCCGAATGACTGAGCATCATAACGGCACATGCGTTGCTCTTGTGCAGAAGACGATAAAGGCGTGCTTTGCTTTCTAAGCTGATACGCATGAGATCTTGACCAAATCAAGACCAAATTAATAATCATTGTAGCACATGAGCTGTGCTGTTTGTGAAATGCAAACATGACGTCTTCATCTGGCTGTCAGAAGCAGCTGATGTCAGGAGGGAAGAGAGGAGGAAGCGAGATTATATAAGGAGAAAAGCTGTATTACTGTTGCTTATATCTAGGGTTACACTGTAAAATATTTCTGTAGGAATTACAGTATTATTTGCAGCTGTTTGCCAGTAACTTACTGCAGATTTCAATTTGTTATTTACTAGCAACAGTTTGTTCAAAGATAAATGAACATTAAACATTAACATATCTAAAATAAATAAAATAACAGCCTGATGCAAAGCATTTCTGGGAACCAATATCACAAGAAACCAGAAAAAGGTTGATGAGGATTTCTGTTTCCCAGAACACTTTTTATGAGGCTGTTTTTAATAGTTTTATTCCGTAAAGAAATTAAAAAAAAAATAGTTTTTGTTTATTGTTCATTAATATTTAAACAAACTGTTGCCAATAAATTTGATAAATATAAATCTACAGTAAGTTACTGGGAAAGCAGCAGCATTTTTTTTTTTACGTTTTTTTACATGCACTAAAACATACAATACTGACATATTTTCAGCATCTAAACGTACAAATTATTTCGTATTTTCAGCTTTTTGACATACAAACCTGACGTATTGACTAATATGAATCCTGATGAATACTGAAATCGCTGCATTAATGTGATTAATGCTGGATAATCGCACGCTCACTGGCTCTCGCCTGCATTCATCACAGATTGCAGTGTATTTGAATGATGCGTGCGTCTTCACGGGTTCACTGAGAGAGGATCGGGAAGATAATCTGGATAATATTTACAGCGATTAAAAACATATATTCTGCTTTGGACCTTACACAAACATCAGTATTCCGCCAGAGAGGACTGTGGCTGCAAAACATCTTCATTTGGGTTACTTTTGGTACCGCTTTTGAAATTAATGCAATAAATAAATGATTGTACTTGCATTTATCTGTCTGTCATGTTTTCCTAACACTGTACAGAGATGAAATTTGTTATTTTCCTGCATATTTCTGTAAGGTGCGTTTTATATCTTTTTATATTCGCAAAAATTGGTAGGTTTAGGGGTATGTTAAGGGGTCTAAAAATCTCTATTGCTTATTGATAAAATGATAGAAATGCATATTGTCTATAAACTGGGTAGTTTTAGGTTTAGGGTAGGTTAAGGGATCTAAAAATGTAAATTGCTTATTGACAAAACGATAAAAATGCACTGATTCAAACACCTCAATAATATAAAAGATATACGCAACTATTGCGTATAACTATTGCGTATAAAAACGTCTAAATTGTACATTTTAGCAACAGTAAAAATTTACAAAGATGTAAGTTTTATGGCAGTAAATGTTACGCATTAATACCTACATTTAAACATGAGGTCATAGCAGACATAGATTAAATCACTGTAATGTCATTTGGTGTAACAATTGAGTAAAATACGATATCATGGTTTCCATAAACATTGAATGCACCATTATTCTATTCTATTCTATTCTATTCTTGAGACAGTTGCACCACATTACTACTTTATTTGATCGGCTAAATATTTTAAAATATTAAGAAGCAGTGAAGATTTTTTACCAACCTACTCAATTAGGTTTGTCTGTTGGTTTTCATTCTTTTAAACTAATAATTCTAAAAAAAGACTTGTATAAATACTATACAAATAAATAATATTTAGAATTTATTATAAGAATAAAGTATCAATATAAGTAATAATATAAGTATTATTTTTAAATGTATTTATTTTAATTGTTATTACATAAATGTATTTAAATCATTTATTTTCATGAATTGCATTTGTATTTTTACATAAAATACATAAAATACAGTATAAAGGCTCTAGATTGCATGTAATTTTCTAAACTCTTTAAAACTTTCCAAAACTGATATATGGAGGTTTTGGAAAAATGCTTCACCAGATGAACAATCAATATGTTGTTCAACAAGAGGTCGGTCTAATTTGAGTTTGTTCAAAATGCAGCTCTACCGTTACTAAGTTTAATGTTTTTGCTGTTAATTTTGGTACGCTCTGGTACGTCTAATGAGTGACTCACCGCCGAGACTCTGACCCTGGGTTACTGTCTGACCCACATACTCGCCCTTCCAGGACTGATGCTCACAACTGTAACAGACAGCGTGATGACAGGAGGAGGGGAAGGGAAGATGACGGGGGGCTGATCACCGCCGGAGAAAACCCTGCACTGGCTGTGTGTCCTGCAGTGTGACTACTCCATCACACACAGCAAATCTCCTCCCACAGAGAGCGGAAAATGGCCTCCGTGGTAGGAGGGGACAGGGGCGTCATAAATCGCAGATATGCGTTCTGGCTGTCTTCAGCCCTTCGAGAACAAGCACATCTGTCTGTGATGTAGCAGAGCTGGTATGAGGAAGAGGACGTGAATTGGACATGTATTGAAATTAATGGGAGAAATCCTACAAGTGGCTGTAGGATATAGTGATTGATAAATAATTATAAATAAATAAACATTATTGTTACATTTTACAAATAATATTA
>JAUMHQ010000081.1:4083993-4116375 GCA_032361165.1 Enteromius paludinosus
CTAAAGGTGAAAGTCACCATAGCTTGTAGTATAGACTCCAACCCAACTTTGTCAGTAGATTAACGGCGATAATTTTTTTATCGCGCGATAAGAGTCTCACGGTAACGCAGCGCGTTAACGCCGATAACGGCCCACCACTAATATATATATATATATATATATCTATATCAGGGCCTCACATTGGCACCCTCCAAATGTGGATAAAATTCGGCTAAAACTTAAGTCTCACTAGTCACTTTGGCGGGTAGTTTATTCTTTGGTATGACAATATATTTTTGTTGTAGTTTTCTCTCAAGGCATCTGATATAATAAACGCATTGCAACATAATATTACGCACATAAAACTCCCATGAGCACCTACATCAACATTCTGATACAACTTGTTTAGACATATCTGATTTTTTTAAGTCTGACATTTTTATACTATTTTTATATTTTTACATACATTTGATTAGTTCTGAGTGTGAGATAAGCAACAGAGGCCAGAAAGAATGAAAGAGAGAAAGCAGATGGAAAGAACCACACACTTGCCCTCTTCTCTTTCTCAGGCGCGATAATTAGATAATTACGGGACCATCTTACACAACTCATTTTTACTCACTATTCACATACATATGAGACCAGCGGTCTTCAACACTTCCCACACAAAAACCCAACACACACAGTTTGAAAAGACTAAAGCAGTCAGCACATAAATCTCCTCATTCATTTCTTTAATTACACATCCCCACGGTTCTTCTGTTTGAGGAATCTCTTGAAGGCTAACCGCTTCCTCGAAAATGTTCATTTCATTAGACAAATCTGAAGGAAATGCATGTTGTAGGAAAAATACAAATAGTAACACTAATGCAAATTACCCTGTACTTGACAAAAGAAAAGTGATCCAATCAACAGTTTAAATAAAGTTTGTTCTTATCAACCAAAAAAAAAAGACAAAAAATTATGCAGTAGGTAGAATTATTTTAATGTTTTTAGAACCAGTTTACTCTCTTTTTCAGATAAGTTACTTATGCATGTACAGTATGCATTAAAGTATAACAATTCAAGTTAAATCATATCAATGGAAGGTTTTGCAGATGGTTTTGTTTCAGTTTCTGTGGTCTACACTCTCAGAAATAAAGGTACAAAAGCTGTCACTGGGGTGGTACCTTTTCAAAGGGTACTGTTAAGTTCCAGCATGTACACTTTAGGTACTAATTTGTACACTTTAAGGTCCCAAAATGGATCTTTCAGGTACAAACATGTCCCTTTTGAAAAGGTACTGCACCACCCCAATGACAGCTTTCGTACCTTTATTTCTGAGAGCGTATTGTAAAATCTCAAAATCCTTTTCCTTATAACTATACATTAAATCTAAAATGTCTTGTGGACTGGCTGTGATTGTCTCCCATTCCACACATTCAGTGTAAACAGACAAATTGCTTGCAATGAAAACTCGGTTAAGACATGCTGTTATAGGTTATTTAAAAGGTCAGCATGTTCAATGAACTGTATCCTTTTTTTTTTTTTTGCTGTTCTTGCTGTTTTTGTTTTCCCTCAGCAGTAATACTGGAAATATTCAATTGTTGAATACATTCAAACGATAAACCTATAAACCTACACAGTGTACAAAGAACAATAACTAGCTTACAGTTTTTTTTTAATCCTGCATGTGACACTATGGAATGGCTAGCACAGTTAGGTGGCCTAAAAAATGAACCTAGCGTAAAATTGTTTAACGCTCCTCATGCATTCGACTTCAGCTATAAAGCTTTCCCTCCACTTATCTTCAAATCTCCAGAGAGAAAGAGAGCGAGAGAGAGTCAGCATGAGAGATAAGATGAAAGATTCAGTTCTGAAGTGCTTTGTCAAAGCCCTACTGTTAATCTGCAGCGCATGAGACAAGCGATCAAACAACTTGACAAATTACGGCTCCTCAGAGCTTTCTTAAAAGTGGATCGTCCACTGAAGCAGGTTTTTAATCGAGATGCACCGAGGTGGGTCAGGGTACTTGAGATTCAACCCGGTAAATCTAGTGGAATCTACTCCACCCCATTTGTAGATTTCCATTCAATTGTGTGCAGCCTTACCGCGTTTGACGAGGTGCATTTCAATGGAGCCAGATGTTTATTACACTATGTCTGGGCACCGAATGCGGCCGTTCCATGCATGCAGAGCACAGGTCATATGGAATTCATTAGTGGCCACAGGGTTTGGGTACATTTCCACCGGTACGAAAAGACGGCTACTGCACCGTCACTTGTTTTTGTGTGTTTTTATTTAGATGACACCTCATTTTGCATTCTGTCCTGCCTGCCACATGTTAAGTATAATCCAGTCAGAAGCAGAGCAAAGAAAATTTGCCTGGCCTCAGCAAGGCCTGTCCATAGCTGTTCGGGAGAAGAGAGATTGCGTTTGAAGTTTATGAAGCATCAGCACACGCTTTAACTGAGCCTTCCAGTCCTAATGCCAATTCAATCCAGCGCAGCGAGAGAGAGAGAGAGAGAGAGAGAGAAAACCACAGGGAAACAGACAGAGAGGGACTATTAAAAAGTACTCTTCAATTTTCGTGTTTTTGTTAAAAAATAGTTCTTAAACTTACTCTATGTTGCATTTATTAATTTTAGTTAATTTCACTCTGACATTGTATATTAAGAAAACAAACTATTTAGTGAAATAATGCAAATGTGTTAAAATAAAACACATTTTATTTGTCTACCAAAAATACTGTAATATATTGTAATTAGTGCTGGGCAACGATAAATCACATCCAAAGTTTTATTCGTTTTTTTTTATAGTTTATTCATATTAATATGAGCTGTATATTTGTATTATGTATATATAAAGACACACAAACACATGTATATATTTATTCATATATATATATATATATATATTAGTGCTGTCAAATGATTAATCACATCCAAAAAAAAAAAGTTTTTCTTTGCATAATATGTTTGTATGTGCTGTGTATATTTATTAAGTATATATAAATACAAACACATGCATGTATACATTTAATGAAAATATGTTATGTTTATATATTAAATATGTTTAGATATAATATCAAATATAAGAAAATAAATGTATCAATTAATTTACATGTAAATACTTTCAAAATGTAATTTTATTTATTTAAACATAATAAACAAATAATCATTTGACAGCACTAATATATATTAATAAATAAACAACATATTTTTTTCTTAAATATATACATGCATGTGTGTTTTTTTTATATATACACACAGTACACACATAACATATATATTAGTATATATAAAACCTTTATTTTGGATGCCATTAATCACGATTAATCATTGCCCAGCACTAATTTTAATAGACTTGCATATTATGTATTATTGTAGTTTATATGTAATTACATGTAATGTAATGTTTGTTCTTTCTTTTATGGTTTCTGATTGATAATGTGACACTAAAGTCTGGAATAATGATGCCAAAATTTCATCTTTGCCATTACAAATAAAAAAGGACTAAATGAAATATTAAAATACAGTACAGTTTCATAATATCCCACATAAATGCAGCCTTGTTGATCATCAAAAAATTAAATATTAAAAAAAATCTGAAAATCTTATTTTTTCTAAATGTTTCAGCAGTAGTGTAGATATTAATGCACACTTATGTTTAAGATATTATATTTAAGATGCATTCAATATTTTGTTCCCCTTTATTATGATAGGACATAGTCAGATCTGACAGAAAGCAAAGTGTGACAGAGAGGCCCTATATTATGTTTTATGTGTTACTGAAAAATAAAAATAAAAATATTTAAAATTTACTGTTTCTGTCTAACATTTTATTGTCACTACATTGCATCTATCATATCGTAGCCCAAAAAAAAAAAAAAAAAAGAATTAACATCACTGCTGACTGAATTAACACTGATAGAAAGACAGAAAAAAAGCACATTGGTCACATGCAAAAGAAACAGAAAGCAAGAACGAGAAAAAGAGCGCAGCTGTTGAAGTTCAGATCTCCGCAGTTTCATCTTCACAATGTTATCATCTCTTCCACACGGTCTCGCAGCTGTTGCGAGCTCCTGCAAAGACGTGCCAGCCTCGCCGCGTGCTTCACACACAGAACTCTTCTTCTCCCAGGTGCAGGCAGGCAAACAATGGACAACCGCTTAAGCAGTTCACAAGAAACCACAGCAGAGACGTGTTGCTCGCCGTAAGCTGACTCCCTCCGGCTCAGACGCCGTGGCTCTAGCGGTGCTGATACTGGAGGAGCCGGTCACGTGGAGGCTTCAGTTCTCACACGGACTCTTTCAGGAGCAATGCGTGTGGAGCTAAAGAGCGCAGAACACTGTTTTACAGCATTTGAGTGTGCTGCTTTTGCCAGAGGTATCGCTTCCACTCTTGCTATGAGAACGAGGCTGTAATAGCCCATATGTGCTCTTCCGTGGAGAGGTTCCCCTCTAGCCATGATAAGAACAGATGGAAAAAGGCTTATTAGCATCTTGTTTGGCCATGCAGGCCGTTGTACAAAACTACAGGGACCGTAGAGCTTACAGACAGCCAAGGAGGTTTTCCATTCAATCCGGGATGGACTGTGATTAGATTATGCTATTGTACTTTAAAGTTAACTTGAGCTGTTTGTAACCCATTTTACTTCTGCAACCTGAGTTTAGAAATTCAGCAATAAAAACATTGTAGGGCAGGACTTGATTTTATCCATCAGGCATTGATTGAAGTAGCTGTTATACACCAGAATGGAACCAGATGGTAGGAGGATCGAAGAGTAAGAGTTCATTTTCATTTCATGTTCAAAAAGTCAAGACACAACAGATAAATAGATGGAAGAAAGAGAGAATATATTAAGAAATGCTAAATAAAAGTTTAAAAGTTATGTTTAAATATGCAAGACACTCTTTATCTAATTATATATGCACTAATTTGCATATATTCCAAACAAAAATCTGAACAGCGGATAAAAACAGGTTTAAAATACTCATTTGATTTTGTTGGCATATTTGAGTCGAAGGTTTTTTATAAAGAAATTTTGAATATCTCTTATCTCTTAACACATAAACAAACTGAATAAATAATGTTTATTTTTTATTTGTTTTTAAAAAACTAAAACTGCCTTTAAAACATTTAATGTATTTGAAATCTAAAATAAAATTCTATAAAATACTAAACTAATGTAGTGTATATATATATATTAATATAAATTTTATTTTAGTATTTTATGGAACATATATATATATAAGTTTTTACGTTTAGAATTTACAATCAATTACAAATATTTTTGGAAGTAGAAAAAAAAAAAAGAATGTACATTAAGAAAGTAAATATATAAAACAAAAAGATTCTGCAGTGCCTCAGTACTCAATGCATTGTGCGTAGGCCGAACATCTCATTCACGGTTATTAATGAAAAACTCACAGGAATGTGAATGAGATTAATACGGTGTCGTAAAGGGAGAACAGCTGCTGCCATAGAAGTTGTGACTACAAATAAAACTATAATGAACTCATAAAAAAGGCATGATGAAATTCAAAGATTCAAGATTGCAGAGGAGCACAGCATATAGAATGTTTAAAGCCGCAGCGTGTCATTTCTGCACACAAAACTGCCAAACTAACACGATGTTGATTGTTCAGTCAACCAGGTAGCTTCAAACTCACGTCACTGGTTCAGCCAGAAGCTGTTGACATGTTGAACACCACGGTGTTTACACTGCCTGCAAACATTTACCTACTGCTGTCTTGTTCAAAAATGAACAATTTTACACGTATGAATCACATCTCAGTATCATTTTGATACTTCAATATCTGTGAGCTCTCCCACAAACAGAGAGGGAAAGAGACAGAGGTTCAACGACCTCCGGATGGAATGATCCATCAAAGGATAGACGTTGCCGTAGAGGAGGGATCTATCATCAAATGGGCACATGCAATGCGGAAACAATCCCCAGGCATTGCCAAACAGAGGTCGGAAAGAACAAATAAGGCTTTCAGTGCATGTTCTGTTGGTGACCTTTGGACAGCGAGAAGGAGAAAGGAGACGTGCAACTTTATAAAAACGACATTTTCTGGAAAGAAACCTTCTCCTGTAAAGAAGTGAGGAAACGTGAACCCATATGGAAACGTTTCACAAATGGGATGTACTTAATAGCTCGATTGTTTCTCCAAAAGAGAAGATTGATGCTTTCGATATAGTTCCCTGCTTTCTTTCTTTTTTCTTTCTTTAAGTAAATGACTATATTAATCTCAAAAGTGCTCAAATGAACTGAAGTTTCAAATATCTGTATATATTTCAATATTTGGATATTAGCTATCTGTACACTATTTGCATTCATTTTATAATTGTATTATCTTAACCGTGTAAAGCCTGATTTAGACTAAATATTAGACTAAACTAAACTAAACTAAAATGTTTTTTTTTTGAGTATAATATTTGATACATGATACATTTGTATTGTCTCCTATAGTATTATATAAAACAATATGAAAATTATAATTCTGGAACACACACACACACTTGATTCTAAACTAACTATAAAAGGTCAACATAGTTACCAAAGTTCTGTAAACAGACATCGTGACCTATTACTGAACTCTGCTCTGCCATTCTAAAAACGATCAACAGCATCTCTTGCAGAGCAGGCATGCTCTATACATATCAGCGGTGGAAATTTCCCTCCTGCCGAATATTTTCCTTCACCCCTGCTCATTCAATATCATCCATTCATTAATGCATCGCCTGTGCCTGTGGAGCCTATCATCAAAACCTGCCACGGAATGAGATGACATCACCGCATCCGCACCACATCACCACAATCTCCAGCTAAGACGAGGATGGTCAGAAAATCTACCCATGCACACAAATAAATGCAATGATGGAGAAAAGCCAAGCCGTCGACTCCAGCATGCAAAGCTATGCATGTTAGAAGCTCCCCGTAGAAGCAAAAAGAGAGGCGTACGAGCTATTGTCAGAACAAAACTGCAGAAGCCTTCGCTCTCTTCAAATATTGGACCAATTTTGAGGCTCCGCTCTGCAATCTAGAGCAGCATCACCTCCTTTCATTATCGTCTTTTGTTCTTAATGTATTGCAAAGCCTGAAGAGCGAACTACAGGTGTTTGATATGACAATTAGAGTGAAGGCAGAGGAACGGCTCCAGTTTTGCTCTGTTTTCGTTTGCAGTACTTGTTTTCACCTAAGTAAAGGCGGAGAAGACGGAGAAGATGTGGGAGGCGAAAGTAGCTAGGAGAAATGTGAGTTTGTTGCAAAGTGCCTGTGATCAATACTAAAGAGGCAACAAAACTGTGATGTTATTTTTGGGGAGGAAATGACAGAGTGCTTTATTCTATATCTCAGCATCTGTCTGCGCGCGAGGGAATATTGTGGCTGCTGGCAACGTAGCCTGATGTGTGATGTGACTGTGAGAAATTAAAGAAAAGGAAATGACAGCAATTTGTTCTTCTTCACTGTCAGGTCGTGCCGTAGATAGGAGGCCAACCTCCGTAAATGCGGCAGTGTAAGAAAAATGCATGTGCAGGCTTCAACGTGCTTCAAAATGTATTTTGGAACTAAAGCCACATGTCAAATGTTTGAATGTCATTTGCCTCAGATAATAAACTAACAAATCATATAGTAGATATTTTAAAAACAGCACAATATATATAATTGGTTAAAAAGAAAAAAAAAAATCAGTCAGTTGTGGACTAAGATGTAAATGTAAAAATGTATTTAATATCATATATGTGTGTGTGTGTTTATTTATATATTTTTCCCCTCATTTTAAAGTTTTAAAAGTCTGTTTGTTTTCTTGACATCCCTGGTTGTCATAATAAAGCATAAATAAATATACTTAATGAAGAATATATATATATATATATATATATATATATGAAATATGCATTAATGAGCTGTAAGCTCTAATAATAAAAATAAATAAATAAATAAATAAAAAGAATGAAAACAATATTCTATATATATATTTATAATTATATGATGTATACATTGATGAGCTGTCTGCTTTAATAATAATAATTACAAAAAAAATAATAACACAAAATAACAAAAACAATATAAACTGTTTTTTTAGATGTACTTAAATATAAATGAACATATTTTTCAAAAAATAAATAGATAAATAAAATAAAAAGAACAAAATATAAAAGTTTGTTTATATATATATATATATATATATTTATATATTCTTCAGCGTTTGATTTCATCGGCAAGTTCAAAACCCCTTGGCTTCAGTGTTGTAAAATTTGTAAAATAAAGAATTCTTATTGTACTGTTCTTTTTACTGTTCAGTTCCTACACAACTCACATTTCTTGAGCTACAATCGCCTGGACCCAGAAAAAAGCTTTCCCAGCACCAACACAAATGCTTGATAACTCGATAGCTCAATAAGCATCCGTAACTTACCCGTCACGTTGACCTCTACCAGTCCAGAGCGTGTGCCAATGCTATTGGTGGCATCACAGACGTACGTCCCTCCAAACTCATAGGTCACAGGGCCTTTGAAGAACAGGGTGTTGTTCTTGATTTCAATATTGTTGGGAAGCGATCCATTCAACCTGAGAAAAAACAGACAGATAATATGTGTTAGGTGACCCGCATGGAAACAGAGTTGGCTGGGAGATAACACCAAACTCACATTAGCATAAGAATGGGATGGTAGGGTACTATCAGTAGATCAACTGTTACTTTGAGAACAGATACAATCTTCTTTTTTAAAGCAAACATTCCAAGCATACTTCAAGAACTGCGCATCTTAAACCGGCAGACGTGTAGGATGGTACTACAAAACGACTGAACGGGTCCTTACAGGCCTGAATGTTGCCCCAGGAAAGAAAGAGTAATTTGAAATGGTGAAAACAAAGAAAGAAAAATAAATAAATAAACAAAAAAAGTTGTTGTGCTGCCACTCTATCCATTCTGGTCTGTTGCACCTGACGCTGTCAAGAAAAAATATGGAGTCTGACGTACAATGTGGCTACCCTTAGACTTTAACTGTAGTGTCCTAATTCTGGACTTTTCCACTGCCCCACGGGTCTAGACGTGCCCCATTCTTCTTCTAAAGCTCGACAGAGGTTTTCTTTGCCTCTTATCAGAGATCAGTATAACAATGCCTCCCCAAGCACAAGACACCGTCAGATCATCTTGTTCCCACTTAACAAGTTCCTTCCATCTCAGTGACACCCAGTGTCTTTCAGGGACTAGTGGACCGATGGTGTCCTAAATAAGTACCTTTCAAACTTTCTAACGGTACTGTTTTAAAAACACGTGATATGAAACATACAAGCAATGAAATGGACCATTTAGTATGGACCACCGAGTAGCAGAAATGCAAAAACATTCTAGAAATTAGGTCCAGTCGCTGTCAGAGCAGAACAGACCACATATAAACATTGCGTACTGTTAAGATGAACTTTAAAAAAAGCACAGTTCTGATCCTATGTGGTTGAGCCTCATCTGACGTTCTTCACATTGTACACAACTATGACTGCACTTTAACTGAAATCTTAAATGTAAATGTCACTGCCATTTGATACTGTATGTGGTGAATAATCTGCCAGTTACATTCAAAATATTGAATATGCAGTCATTTCAAACAACATGTTTGAGAGTATGGTTGAGATATGAGTCAGATGCTGAATGTACTGTGGAAGTATATACTAATCATCTGTTCAAATTGAACCCTTTTAATTTTCCGATGGTAACAAAATGTGCTTTATTTTATTATTCTGTAATTGTTCTGCAATTGCAGCAGTTAGAGATTTATCTGTGCTTAGTTGTGATTATTAGTATTAACACATGTACTTTTATTGCTATGCTGTTGTCAGTGTTTCATAAAAGCAAATCCACTTAACCACAACAGTGATTTTACCATGGTTAAATAGTAGCAATGGCAATGACTACTACATGTATAACGGGCCCGACCATACCTCCTTTGACGCTACATTCACAAGTTATTCAGGCCAAGCTGCCGTTTTCGAGCATTTCTGTTCCCAAAAAAGTGGGAACCAATGAGAAACGAGAGAGGGGGGGAGGGGGGTTTCGTTTCTCATTGGTTCCCACTTTTTTGGGAACAGAAAGCAGCAACAACCGTTTGACTCTGCTGTTGCAGCTGTTTTGAGAAATTTTCATGACAGAAGAAATTAATATAAGACATTTTCCTACTGCTTTAATGAAGCTAGCTACAGTTGGTTACGGTGGCTTCAGGTTTCGTCGCTACGCATAAGTCATCGGAATGAGTGGTCTGATTGGTTGTAGATTCGTCCAGTAGTATACAGAGGCATCTGATGGACGCAGGTTAAGGCAGCTTGGCCAGACTAAGCTCCTATGAGCTTTATAGTTGCGGAAACCAGGCTACCTCACTAACACACCACTACATCTATCCTCAGACAATTTCACGCAAAACAACTGCTGGCTTGGGTTGTACTGTTTCTCAAATATTTTTGTCTTTAAGTAGAAGTCATCTGTTTTCTAAACTGTTGTTGTAATATTCATAACCTAGATGAGGACAAGGCCTGCGAGACAGATTTCAGCCCAAAAACGCAGAAGGTATAATGTGTTTGCCTAAATGCTGACTGCTGCAAAGCAATCTGATAAGATCCAGCAGACGGGAGGAAAGATAGATAAGGAAATATGTCACAATGAGCTGTCTGAAGATAAACTCTGAGTGTAAGTGTTTATGACTGTTCTGCTAGCTTTATGCTATATTTATGGTAAGAATCTCTCGGGCATGTTTTGATAGCTGGGAAATTAACGCAAATCTGAAACAGAAAGAGAGCGTAGGTGTGTGAGAGAGAACGTGTGTGAGAAGTCTCATCATATTTCAAAGTGAAATCTGAAATAGAAGTTATATTTCGCATAGTCATGCTCAGCCAGACTTTTGAGCATCGGCATAAAGTCTGGGCCAAGAATCACCCACTTAGGAAAAAGATGTGAAGCGATCAGTCACAGTTTTATCATAGGAAAGTGCATCATAAATAGTTGCAGAATAGTTGCAAAAAGTCAGCCAGATTAGAGCGTCCCTGTTCAAAAAAGACGATGCGCAATATGCATCAAGCTGTTGCTGAAGTGACTGGGGCTGCTTTAAGGTTAAAACAAAACGGAAATTGCCACTAAATTTGCTTGTTGCAAAGATTCAATGAACTATTGTAACCTATTTTAGAATCAAATGGAATATTGAGAACTTTGAGAATATTTAAATCAATTTGATTTGAAGTTGAGTCGACTCACGTCCTCGTCATCTTTAGCTCATAGCAGACTGACGGTTGGAGGGGAGTGGTTAAGAATGTTCTGCCCAATCACAGTCTTTCTTTTTTTTCTAGTGAACTTTAACTTGCACCCTAACTGTTCACCCCAAGACAAGGACTGCGTGCAATTTATTTGACCTTTCTTGCACCTTCTTAAATAACTTTCTTACAACCTACAAACAAACGTAAACACTGGGGTACTTTCAAAACATTGCTTTGTTTGTTCCGACCATCCAACCAGGCTGACATAGCAACAGCAGCTCGACCAATAAATGAGTTTGAGAGTGTCTTTGCATTTTATCGACCAGTAACAGATCACGAAAGTGCTCGTGAAAACTTTTTTTTTTTTGTTCCATTTGGTAGAGCTGCAGAAATTACTCACTTCAGCACAGACTCTGTATTCTTCCCAATGCAATTCTCAGTTCCTTTTTTCAGCAGTGCACCGGTATAATATTTATCCATAACGTAAAATCTTCTGCGTTTATACCATGTAACAGACTTGCGCACATTTGTAATTGAACTGCAGCTAGTGCTCGTGTGAGTGCATCCCTGGTTGCTCTGGATTGAAATGTTCTGCAACAGCGCGGTGATGACCTCCAGTGTAGCGCCCAGGGGACCCTTCAGAACACATTTGGTGTCCGCTCTCCACTGCTGCTGTGGCCGTCCCCTCTTATCTGTCACGCCGGCGCCCTTGTCTCTCCCCATCACTGTCTTCTCCTCTGCCTCCCTCTCTGATCACACCATTCTTACCTTATTCTCCCATTGTTTATCCTCTTGCTTTTTTTAAGCAACTCCCACTGTTTGAATGAGCTAAATATTCTTGCTATTTTTAGGGGTGCTTGCATCTTTCTTTTATTTGCTTTTCAAAGTGAATTGAGTCATCAGTGTTAGTGAGCATGTTTGTGTTCACTATACATTGTTATTTTTGTAACATTGATCCTATTCATTCATCATTGATACATCCACTATAGTTGATACTTGAACAGCTGAGCCAAAGCCAGTGATAGTAATTCGAAAACGTCACTTTACAATTAGTATTGTACTGAAAACGTATCATATCGCTGCATATCAGTGGTTTTCCAACCTGTCCTACAAGCACCCCTGCCCTGCACATTTTGCATGTCTCCCTTATCAGACATACCTGATTCAACTCACCAACTCGTTAGTAGAGACTTCAAGACCTGATTTGGGTATGTCTGACAAGGGAGACATACAAATAGCACTATAATGTATAAAAAATAGTATTTATTGAATAATAATATTTAACATACAACAACAGCCATCATTGTTCTCAATCTCTTGTACCTCATCTTTTCCTTTCTCAATCCCCATTTTCCTCATTTCATCCCTTCCCTTTTCTTCTCTTTGATATTTACTTTCAGTCTCAGCATACCAATTACTAATAAAAAATGCCTCAAGAAGACCTTAGCGCCATCCACGAGTCCCTCTTCACAGAGTTGGCTTCTGTATATGTGTCCTTTGATACCCTGAATAGCCCAGAATGCTCAGCGCTTTCCTCGCTCTCTGTCTCTCTCTCTTGTCCTTTCTCATTAAAACCCACCCCGGTCCACAGAGGCAGTGCACCCTGGGCATTGCCAGCTATTAATCCACCACAGCTGAAGTCCGTTGACATGTTTTCCTTTCCCAGCTTTCGCTGCCTAATTACTGAACAAATTGCCACATTTATCTCTCCGGTTTTTGCTGCATAATTCCTCCATTTTTAACGGTAGCACACAAGCTGCTCGACCACTGTGTCCGATGTTGTTGGTGGCGTTCGGTATTGTTCGCATTTACATGCACATGCGTTCATGGGAATTTATTGGGTGATGTATGACGGGATATTTCAACGTGATAATTGGCATATAAGTGTGGCACATGCCGTGGCACTGAATTATAATAATGCACAAGGGAGTTCAAGCAGAAGGTTACACGGGTCATCTTACAGACTGGACCTGACCCAGGGGCGCAGGAACAATCTGGAACAACACATTAGAAACCTTATGAGCTTGTCTCATGAATATTAAATAAGCGATGTAACAAGTGATAGGCTGATAGGTCAGGCCAATTAATTGCCTTCAGCTTGCTGTGTCCACTGGCCAAAGAGTATGAACTCTAAAATATCTATCTATTCATTTATTTATTTATTATTAATTCATTTATTGTTTATTTGCACAAAACACACACATATATTATGCAAACAAATACTTTTATTTAGGATGCGATTAATAGTGATTAATCATTTGACAGCACTAAATATAATCTAATACGTGTATGTAGGGGGATATAATAATTAATACTAGTTCAAATGATTAATGAGTAATGTTTTCACACCCTGACCTCACATAATCTCTGGCATTGTTCACAGACCGGTTTATAAAACAGACCTGAGACTGTCTTGTCAACATATTCATTTGGTAGGCAAAGCAATGATGTCATTTTTTTTGCCAAGCTAATTTGTATCTAAACCTGCATCACCAGTAACTCGACAACAAAAGCCCTCACAGGACTCATGCTGACTAAACAAGCCCCAGTCTCACTGTATATCTCTTTCACCTTTCTTTTTCAAACCGGTATATTGGTAAGGTAAACATTCAGAAGTACACAAAGCATAGCTTATTTTCTCATGTTTGATCTTGTTTGAAGAGTTATCAATGGCTCCGTGAGTTCTGAATAGAGCCATTGTAAACGGCTTTACTTATCTTGATTGAGTGCTAACCACCAGTGAATGAAGAAGTAGTTTACGGAAGGAAATTATTCTCTTATCAGTCATAACACATCTATGCTGTCATGTAGTGTTACAGTAAACTGAATATTTCAGAGGAGTGATCTTCAAACATTAGTCATCTTTTATATGTATAATGATGTCGATATACACAACCAGTCAAATGTTTGGACACACTGAGCCTCATGATTTAAAAAAAAAAAAAAACTTCGATCTAAAGGCTTTAGCAGGTTTTTCTTTTTTGTTTTGTTTTTAGAGAAAATATAAATTATGCATTTCTTTAAACAAATTAAATAACATAAATATTTAATAAAATCAAGCAAGTGTTCAGCATATATGTGAGGATAAAAAAAAATATATATATATATAAATGGATGCATTTGTTTGTTTATATATTTATACTTTTGTGCTCAAAAATGAAAAGGTAATGCTTTGGAAGTTAATAATTAAAAAATATATAAAAAGGAAAAAAAAAACTGTATATATAGGAATTTCCAAACATAGCATAAAAATAAAATAAAATATCAAATAAAACAAATAATATAAAATAGTAACTATTTATTTTGTTACTTGCAAACAAATCAGTTTCTCTTTAAGCATTTTACTCAAACGCATTACTTATTCATGTTATTATATTGATAAGCTGAGACAACAGAGTGGTTATTTGTAATGTGGAGTAGTAGGTCAGGCAAGAAACACTCACAGTTTCCACTGGTAGACGGTGACGGCTGGGTTGGCATCTGCATTGCATGTCAGCTTTACGTCTTGACGATTCAGGTACCAGTTCCCATCAAATCCCTCGATTTTTACCTCAGGCTCATCTATATAAAAGTAAAAAGAGAAAAAGTCAGACAGGGGGCTCAAATGGCTTTTCTGGGTCACATGACTTGACGATGGGTGCTTGTCATGATACTGATTAATGGTCTGGGCTTGTAGCTAAAAGGTCAAGAGTTTATTTCTAAAGCGATTGGGAGGAGAGCCAACAAGTGAAGGGTTACTGAGACTACAACCACCAATGTGCCCTTTAGCTACCCACTTAGCCGCAAGCTGCTCCAGGGCAACTATTCCAGAAATTGGCCTAATTGGATAAGAACCTCAGCTAAATGCCAAATTTCAATTCATTACAGCACAATTTTTCTATTAATGATGGTATTAAAATGCACTGCATACTTGATGGTACCGGTCAGTAATTTCTATGTCTCTTCAGATTCATTCTTAATTGCTTTCATGAGCATGTATAAGGCTGGGCAAATTCAATTTGGAAATGTTATACCAAAGGGTAACTCGATTAACAAAACACTCAAAGTAAATCAAGAATCAGGACGACTGATTCTCTGTGAACTTACCGTTGCTCTAAACACGGCCTTTCACACGAACAACCGCACCGCGAGAACAATGCACTCTATAACGAAGTGTGGGAGAATGGGTGGATTTCTTCTATCAGCGTGCTGTATGGGGGCTGCAATACTGCTCTAAATTGCCCTAAACAATAGTTGATAACAACAGCGGCTGAGACAGGCCAGTGACACATCTCTTGCTGCTCTGAACCTCCTCCGCAGGACTTGCGTAACAGTAAAGCTTTAATGCTAGCATCTTATTACCGAGCACAAATACATTTTTATGTATTACTTAGAAATTCTTTGACATTCCAGTGGGGTTTTATATAAATATGTCAGCAATTAGACAACTCAGATGGATTGTTACATCAGCTCAGTCATTAAATCTGTTGAATTAAATCAGAATTTTGAGAAAATACTGCATAACATGCACTCATGTAATTGAATCTATAATATGTGATGTATATCATATAGATTACACAAGTGATCAAATCTTTGAAATAATCTTTTTTTTTACCCATAATGCATTTGGGTACTTGACAAATAGAAATTTGACTTTGTCCTATGGTGTGATTTTTTTTTAATCGGACACATTGATAAGGTCAGCCCATTTATATATGCATATAATGTTAGAAAATCAATAAAATAAATAATAATAAAAAAAGCGAATGAATGAATAATGAACATTAATGATAATAATAAACAGTTTTCAAAAAGTAATATATTCCTCTGGGAAAATACAAGCTGAGCTCTTAAATGTGACACTCCAGAAATGATTATAATAAACTGATTTGGTGCTCAATTCTTAATAATGGTTCTTATTATTTTCAATGTTTTTTTACATTTTTGTGGAAACCATGCTTCATTTTTTCAGGATTCTTGATGAATAAGAATTCTGATGATATGATTATAATGAATAATTCTTAATGAACGTTTAATGAACATTACAAATGCCCTTCCTCTTGGTTTTTACCTATTTAATACATCATTGATATTTAAAAGTTATGATTTCTGATTTTGACAATAATGATTACACAAATGTTTCTTGTGCAGCAAAATAAATTAGAATGATTTCTCAATAATCATACAACAAATAATATATAATTGCATCACAGGAATAAATTGCATTTAACAATATATTAAAATAGAGAACAATTAACTGCAATTGTAATAACATTTCACAGTACTGCTGTCTTTACTGTATATTTGCTCAAATAAATGCAGTCTTTAAAACACTGAAAAAAAAAAATGGAATTATCCCAAACTTTGACCGGTAGTAGTCTATATTTTATTTATTTGATTGTGTTCCTGCATAAGTCTAAAAGAGACAGAGAAAAACATTGTTCTTACACTGAACGTTGAGTATGACGCTTTCTGTGAAGCGTTCTGCTCGGTAGGTGACGATGCAGGTGAGCTTCTGACGGTGAGTCTCGCGGCTGGGCAATACCAGATAGTTACTGCGCACGGTCACGGTGCCATTCGGATTACGCGTTTCCTGAAACGTGGCTTCGCCCTTCAGAGTGGTGTCCCATTTAATGACGCTGGGAGGCTTGCCGTTAGCCGACATGCAGGTGGCCACGGGCATCTTGCGTTTTGGCGTCCTTGCAACGATGGTGGGTGAAGTCAAGGTCATCTTGGTCACTGGACGTGCTGGAAGAAAAAAGCGAACAATAAAACAAAACAAGAAAAGAAACACTGTAGTACTGTGTGAACAGAAGTGCCCTTGAGAAGATGCAAAGTAAAAACCAGTGCCTCTAACACTAATCTCGTCCGTTCTGAAAAGCCGTTCTTTCCCCGTCGGTATAAATCAAGCAGTTTACTAATTTCTTTTTCCCCCAACCCCATGTTCAAAGCGAAAGCATCAGTCAAGCACTCAAACAGATGTAGAAACCACTCGCTTCCCGCGGTGCCCAAAGTCATCCAATCTCGATCCTTTATGGGCTGCCAATTAGCAATTAACAGGCCCGCATCAAAAGGGAAGACGCGTGTTTATGTGAGTGCGTGTCAAAGAGCGCTGATAGGAGGACCGAGGTTTGTGGCGAGGGTTGATATGACATGAAGAGGCTCTTTGAAAGCACTGAGCTGGTTATCTCCATTCAGGTTGCTCACTCTTACTGCAGTGCCAGCGTTCTCAGAGGACGCATGTGAACGTGATATACAAAATGGGCTTGGGAGTTAACAAGCCACATTAGTTAAGAAAAAAATAAAAAATAAATAAATAAAATACACCCTCTGTACTTGAGCCAAGCAGCTCCCTTTGCTGGCTTAATGGAAAACATATCAACACTTCATTTCTAATTAGATCTGCAATCAGTGGGAGCATAACCCACCTCTCTAACGAGATACTCCTCTCTTGCACACACACACACACATACTTTATTATGGAGCCTTTCCTAACCTGTGCAGCTTACAGCTCTGCTCTTCACAAAATCATGTAGGAAAGCTTTTATTGATGTCTGTTTAGGACACTTACTAAAGTTCATCCCACAACAGAGACTTACAGTACGGACCTTAACTTTGTGCAAGGCGTATTTATTTTTCATTTTAGGCAGAATGTCAGAGAATGTGTTTTTTGTACAATGGAAGTGGGTCATGATTTAAACAGCCGAGCTCAAAAAGGCAACATAAAAGTAGCCCATCGCACACTTTATTCCGTGCCTTCTGAATTCATGTCATACAGCTCAATTCGAACCTATTTTAACCTTTAACACATCCTTTTTTTAGTTTAAACTTATCTGGCACAGTCTTATTATAATTATTATAACTAAAACTGGAACTATAACAGATTTAATTTTAATTTAGTATAACCTGATGTACTAAAATAACTAAAAATGTAATAAAAAAAAAAATAATAATAATAAATTGCTAAAACTATAACATAATTTGTTATGAATACAACTAATTTAAAAATAAAATGGATTCAAAATATTACCAAAAACATGAAAATAAAAATAACACAAATTTTAAACATTAAAATGTTTAAGTCTTTAAATTATTTACCAGCACATTTGTATGTGTACTTAATAATTACAGGCAAAAAAAAAACATCTCTTGATGAGCTCTTACTCAAACGTATATTTTCAGCCATGAGTGTACAATTTTTTTGTTATAAACATTTTGTTTAACATTTAAAATCAGTACATAAAGACACATTCAAGTATTTTGTTTGCCAGTTCCTGACATGTCACTTATGCCTTTCTGGTTTGACGCTTGAGATTACTTATATCCAATAGAAAGAGCTCATCAAGAGCTTTCATTTAATATATATCTTAATTCCATGGTCTTGTTGGAGCTATAATGTATAAAACACCATCCACTTTTGTCACTTTTTGCCTCTGTCAAAGAGCTGCTCAGACATTCTGCTTAACCTCAGATTTATTTTATTTATCTTTTTTGTCAAGGAAATAATAAAATAATAAAATTACAGCTTATCTTCACCTTTGTGTATCGCTTTTGAAAAAAAAAAAAAAAAGTATGAATGTATTATATCTGCAGGTCGAGGCTGAGATGCAGCTCTTTCTGCTGAGGTGAGCACTGATCAATACATTTCAAAGGTAGTGAAGGTTTTAACCAAGCACATTACATACCCCGAGCGGTCAAGGACAAAGATGATTTATCTGAAGGGCTTACAGGGTTATGAATAAAATATTGCTGAAATAATATCAATTTACACCTTACTATCTGCTAACCATGACAACCAACCTTTAATCAAAAATATCTCACCATGTCAGTGCTAAGAGTGCAGAGAATATTTGAGAAAATGACACCTACTCCTGTGCTTTCTGTACGTGGTGTTATATGTGCGCATAGAACCTGCTGCTGAGTGCAAATCAATCGTTTCGCACTGAATGCGAATTTTGGTTTTTTTTTTTTGTATCATTCACAAAATAATTATAGTGAATTGTGTCACTTTTCATATAAATTCACTTGTTCTTTAATTCTTGCATTAAAAAAAGCAAAGCTAGTTTCTGCGTAAATTATCAAACATAAAATTATTCACGCACAAACTGCAGCATTTTATAAAAGCAGTGCTTATGCATAATTTTGTAAACTTCGTACAACATTCTTTATATATATATATAGGCCTATATGTTTATATGTATAAATCAGAAATTGTAGCATTTAATGTGAATAACTATAAGCATAGCTATTCTTACATACATTTTAGCATGAAACATAAATATTTTTGAACAAATTACACAATTTGATCTGCTTGTTATTCATGAATGAGGTCCATTGTCACATAATTATGTCACATAATTTCAGAATTATTTTATGAATGGCATAAATTCATGTTTCATGAATGGGCCCCATTGATGCTCTGTTTGTGAAAGCGCTCTTTTCACAGGAGAACAGCACTATATATGTAGCATGGTGGTCTTACCGAAGACGGTGAGGTTGACCATATTCTCCCTGTTGCCTGCTGGGAAGGTGGTGTATTCGCAGATGTAGGCTGCCTCATCAGAGAGCCGTAGGTTGCTGAACACAATGGTGGTATCCTCAAGAGAAGAAGGGGTCTTCTGACGCACAGCAGGGTGCTTGAAGCTCACGCGGTCTTTGAAAGGGGGCAGCACCGATACTCCCAAGGCTGGGTTAGCTGTGGCGACGTTTTGCTTGGTGCCATTAATCAGCTTTTGCCAGGTGACCTGAGAGATCTTCACTGGTGGCTTGCCGTTGATGAAGACACATCGCAGCTCGACCGTATCTCCCACAAATCCGGACTTACTGGGGTCTGTTTGCACCGACTGCCCGTTCCCAGCTGCAGAAAACCAAGAAGGAACATTAAAACCAATGATTGTTAATGAATGAAATTTATCAATGCTTTGGGAAAAGTGACCAAATACCAAAATTAACCCCGCAATTTCCTCATGTCGTTTCTAATTCGTACGAATTTGGAACACAAATTAATAGATGTTTGATTAAATACAACAGCGTTCTGACTCATACACAGTAACGCAACTCACATGATTAAGGCCCAAAAACAATGTTGTTACTACGTTTTTGGGCCTGGAAACATTTCAGTTGGATTGCTGTCTATGCGGGATCAGAAAGAACTTAAATTTCATCAAAAATATCTTAATTTGTGCTCCAAAGATGAATGTTTTTTTTTGGAAAAACATGAGTGTGAACTACATGCAATTTGCATTTTTGGGAGAATTATCTATTTAATACCAATTTCATTGTAAGTTGTGCTATGCATTTCATGTCTTACACATAACTAATCCTAAAACAAAACGTAACTCATTAATTAATATCACCAAATACTGTGTAATTACACTATTAACAGCATTACCTCAAAATAAAGAGCAAAAAATTTGTAATTATTTGCTTGCAATTGTAATTGCAATTATTAATTGTGATAAATGTTCCCATTTGTGATATGTGATAAATACCATTGTTTGAAGCAGCAATAAGCAGACATAAGCTGAAAACATTTACTAAGTACTAAGCATCAACTGTCAACTATTCATTGGATTGGTTTCTCCTTTAAAATAAAATAAAAATGGTGTTATAGTGTTAAACTAAAACTTTAATTAACTCAATGGAAAACCCCTTAAGATAACCTATAGCAAAAAAAAAAAAAAACAGTGGACTTTGAATGATTATTGCCTTTTTGAACGATTACGTAATTGTGGCATCCATAATCGTAAGTAATTTGATCAATTGTACAGCCCTAAGCGTATGCTATCCGTCCATGTGTATTTTTGGTATTTGTTTTGCATATAAAAACTGACAACCTTAACTGAAGTTACAACTCTGGCTTTCACGCTACAATCGAGTGCGTCAAAACAGCTAGCATGCCAACTCAACAAGAGTACTTCAAACGCCAAACAGAACTAATTACAAGTATGGCAGCGGTGTTTACAGGCAGCATTAGGTCTTCAAGAGTGCCGGATGTAGACTTTCCCTGCATGTGTAATGATGGTAGACCCCCCCCCTGACTCTGATCCTGACTGCCAACCCTCCCACACCACTCCATCCTAATTATTTCTCATTGGTAAACATCTCAGTGACAGCCTCAAGCACCTATTAATGGAAACAATGTGGGATCCAGTCTGAGTGTGCCCACAATGATGGCACTTGAATTAAGCTACAATAAACCAGGCAGGCAATTAGTAGTAAACGAATGAGTTTTCTATTTTTTTCCTGTGCCACGGCTTGCAGGAGTTCGAAGGTATCTGTCACGTAGAAGATGCTTCCATTGCCCCTAGTTAAAACAATGGTGGTTTTGTCTCTCAAGATAACCCTGAAATACGGCATGCCCCGCAGTCAAATGCGTCTTGTTTTGGCAGGCCCTTGGCTTTTTGTCTCCCTGGTGACCTTCTTTTACCCCCTCCAGCTGAGAATGATGTGTCAACACTTGAACCCCTCCTTCTCGCCCCTTTCTTTTCTTTAAAGTCTTGCATGTGCTATTACTCATACTTTTGTTTAACTGCCCCCTTTACCTCACCCCCTGCTTTTCAATCATATTTTCTTTGTCTTCACTTCCTTAACACCTGACCAGACAACCGGATCTTCTTACATTTCTGCTCTGCTTATGCTTCCTCAGAAGGGCTATGCATCCACGAGCTGTTTCAGTTCCTGTTTAGCTCTACAGAGGCCATTCATAACAGAAGCTTTCCTGACCCGTGAATAACTCTGAGGCAAACGTGTCCCTGGAGGGGCCGTGAGTTCTGTTGTCTTTAACAAACCTGTCGTAAGAGACCCCGAGTAGATATATTTCTCCTCACCGTCAGGTACTGTGCCGTCCTGATGGCCTCGCATCCTGCCCAAACATATACTAAACCACATACCTTCACCTCCCTCATTCCCCCTCTCTCTCTCTCTCTCTCTCGCTTATTTATGACTGGCAAAAGAGGTAATTACCTCCTAGAGAGAGACCTTAGCAAAGAGGAAGTAACTCTGAACTACCGTGCTTAATCATGCCACTCATAAAAGTTGGAAATACTGGAGGGGAAAACAAAACAAGAGGGAAACCGTGGGTCATTTGAACAAATGAGTGCCATTTAGATCCCTCATTTAAATAGGTATAAAACTTTGCTATAATGATGACATCATCATCCCTTTAGGAAGTGAACTTTCAGGAAGAATAAACTTTAGCTTACATTTCATTCATTCGTCATCTTAAAATGTCAACCAAAAATCTAAAGTTTTTGTATAGTAAACAAAAGATGTTCGTAGAAATGTCAGTAATACATTTTCTTTATTTTAGCTTCAGCACTTTGAGTATCCGTCAGATGAAACTTTCTGAATGCATAAATATGTTCTTAAAATTCATATTGAAAGTGTTCATTTAGGTTGAGATTTGTTCAAACAATTTCACACAATTGTACCTTTTGAAAATGAGACAATACTGGACAAGTTCTACGAATATAAGGCGAATTACTGATCAGGGATCAGTTTCGTACTGTAAGCATTCATAAGTAGATGTTGTAAAACTGGTTTGAGAGCAGGCCTGTGGGTAATATCAGTCATAAGAGTTCAACAAGTATCGGCAAGTGTTTAAATGCTTAGTTCAAGACATATTGGCCTTTGAAAGATAATCTGGGAAAAGTTCAACTTGAGACGACACCGGTAGTCTAAGACTAAAATGGATTTCATGACCAGCGGGGCTGAAACTAGCCACACGTTTAGAGAGAAAAAGAGAGAAGCAAGCAAAATATGGGCTGTTCACACAATGAACACAGAAATATGTCTTTTGTGTGTGTGTTTTTGCAAGTTGGGAAAACAGTTCAAGGTCACCACTGCACAAATTTGAAAGCAATGCACTTAAGATTTCGGAGAAGGAATGGTACTGACCTTGAATAGAAAGAACCTTTTATAGCTAGGAAGTATCCTCTTTATCATGCAGTGTAACACTAGTATTGTTTTAAATCTGTTCCCCATGAATTCAGCTATGGTAAGCACCTGCAAATGTATTAAACTACATATTTACGCTTTCTTGCTCATACAAAAGTTGCCATTGCAACGGTGTTATTGGTGGTTACCTACTGGTTCAAGTCATTAAGGACGCCCTAAGTATGAGAATCAGTTGTGATGCTATCCTTAGCAAAACATCACTTAAATCAGAGGGAACCAGCTGGTGTTGTGTCAGTTTTTTAACCGATGTGCACCAAACCCTTCATTTCTCATTTACCCAGGCATGTACGGATGAGATATTTCTGACCAGAGTGTATAGACCCATCAGCAGGCACTGTGAAACGACAGATTGATTGACTAATCGAGTTTGACAGAAAGACGGCTGGCAACCTCTGCACAGCTACCTTGGGGAACACCTGTGTCCTTGTCCCCTTCGGTTTGACCCTGTTACCCGCTTGCATTTGCTACCGTGACGGGGTTGAAACATAGGAGATGCCTTGTGAAGTACCAATAAGACTTACAGCTTGACAACATCAGTTAGAAAAACCATGCGGGGAAAAGCGCCTAAAATATAGGCCTAGCTCTACTACAGCTGCATGGAGATGTTGTTAGTGGGGGAATAGTAGAAGCAGCAGGGAGACTATATTTCGCTAACTCCCTCCTCTGAGTCATCCACTTAGACCACCACAAATAAAAATCAATCTTCGCTTTTGAGGGAGTTGTGAGAGAGGGGTAATTATACGGCTCCAGAACCCAAATCCTCACACTATGGAACCCAAAGCCTTTGGGCCCCCTGACCCCATTTCCACCTCCTCTTCCTCCACCTTGGAGCTGAAGGGGTCTTCCAAAGAAAGTAGGAGATAGAGAGTAATTATAGCCTTCCGAGTGGAGTTGAACAATGGAGGGCAATCGGAGAGAAAATTTGAGAATATAAACACATCTGTGCCAATACAAAAAGTTAAGTTGCTACGAAACGGAAGCAAGGGCAAGCAGCCCACAAGAGAATGACGTTGCTGGCACAATGGTGCCCTCCAAAACACAACAATAAAGTTGAGTAAGATGATCACTTGCAGACATCTGAGTAACGATGAAAGTGAACTAACACACCACAGAACAAATCCCGAGGTCTTAAAGTATCATGATAAACACACCCAGACAACATGGACTATGCTTCTTTTTCCAAGTCTCTTAGCTGGACTACATGCAGAAACGTATAACATGAAGCAAAGTAATTGCGTAGATAAGACCGTGAGGCATATATGAACAAGTCAAAAGTGGCTAAAGCCTTTCACAATCCCCATTGTTTAAGGTGTGTTAAACAATCTAATTTAGTCACATTTCATCCACCCATCTTGTCTCAGAATGAGCATAAAACCAGCCCAACGTTTGAGTGATTAGTCCCTTAGCTTCTGGTAATCTGGCACGACTGTGAACATGTAGGTGGATGTCAAGGATGAATGTGGTTTTCCTACTGGAGGGTCTACTCTGAGGTCAACTTTGTTTTGCTAGCCTGACCACTGACCAGAGGCCTCCGGAAGAATGAAATACAGCCTTGAGAAGTCTTAACCATACCTCAGATGATATATTCTCAGAACCTACAGGTGTCAGTGATGAGCAAATATCAGCTGAACCTGCACAAAGAAGAAGTACATTACTGAGTTTTACATTTACCTATCCCTAGGTAAAAAGTGTGTTGGTCCAACCCTGTTGACAAAAGGCAGCAATTGCTAGTTAGGTATGTTACGAAACTGGGATGCTAGTTTGAGCTGGCTTATGCTGGTCATGTGCTTGTCCTAAGCTGTTCTGACCAGCTAAAGACACACCAAACCAGTATGGCAGATGGGTTGAAAAAGCCCAGAAAGTTACATAATCCTTATTTTATTGTATACAAGATAACTGCTGCTGTTTCCAGGCATACGTTTCACATCGAAATCCGTCCTATTCTCTCATACACGTGGACCATGCGGCCAGGGTGGGGGTGTGACTAGATCGTCTCCTGTAAGACATAGCATCAGCACGGAGGCACACTCCAAACAGAGCTACCATTCTCCAGGACGGCAGCCTGACCGGATCCGCAGCTCTCTCCGGGCACGAGGCACAACACTGGACCTGCTTCAGGCCTCCCAGAGAAAAAAAAAAAAAAAAAAGATGGCATTCGGCCCATCTCATTAAGAAAACCGCAGAAAGGCTTGTTTAGAGAGTCTACAAAATACGCCCCATTGTGTGTGGGTAATCTAATAGCAATCCAGGTCCTTCAGTTAGGGAAAAAAAGAAGAGCTCAGCTTCGGTGAGGACACTAATATGTTTATGTGCTAGAGAGTGATGATACGGTGCCTGCCAGCACATCCCGCTCACGCTGTGGGCGCATTACAACGCTGTATCAAGTTAGCAGCTAAAAACAGAGAAGAGATGGCGACAGTGGAGTTCAAAAGTAACTCTAAAATCAGTGAGGAGAATGTAATGCACGTACGACTAGTGTGTCATTGTTGTGTGTTTGTTTGAGAGCGTTTCTGTAGACGTGCTAGGATGTTGAGCGCTGCCTCTACCTCTAAACATGGCTATTTAATTCCTGTTTTACCAGCTTCCCTCATCTACTGTGTCAGCCTTAGCTAATATTTACCTTCAGCAGAAACCTGCTGCAACATATGGTCAGCACTCCAGCTTTCACATGCCCCTTTCTACATTAATGCTTAAACTTTACACACATTTCCCTTGAATATCCCTTTTCCTGATAGACCATCTACCATCTGCTTGATTGAGGCGGTGTGTTTACCTGAACCAACCTGCTATACAGGAAGTTATAAAGGTGGTGCATATTGTGTTTGTCAAACAGTTTGGTACATATCATCAACATGCCCTAAGGGTACCGTTCCCAACAGCTCAAGGCTGATTAACAGAGATAGTTTAAAGAGGAATGATGCTGTTTTTGAAAACGGGATGGGAAATATTCCAACACTCAGAAACAGGGTTATTACAGTTAACTAAAACAGAAACTAATGTTACTTAATAATGGATTTACGTTAGTGAGAAACCACACAAACAAACAAAAACAGTAAAATTACAAAAAAATGTAACTGCAATTAAAATGAAAACAACAAATAATTAATAAATAAATAAACCAACCTGGTTCTCAATAATAGTAAAATAAAATGTAACATTTTATACAAAAAAATTACAATAGTAAACTGCTGTAAATAAAAAAAAAAAAAAAAAAAATATATATATATATAAATATATATATATATACATACACATTTTAATGATTATGATTACAATATGATTAAAACATTTAAAATTAAAAATAGTTTAAATGTCACAGGTAATTTTAGGCGGCAAAAAATATTACATATTTTGAGCTAAAATAAGATAACATTTTTGTCAAATTTTAGTGTTGATGTACCATATGTTTGTAGTTTTTTTTAAGTGTAGGCTTAGCAAACAGCTTTTGCCCTTTCCTCATTCAAGCAGATAGAAGCTGCTCTTGCAAAACTTGAAAATAACCAGCCGAGGGCATTATCAAGATGGCCGCCAAGTTGAATGACTTGCTTAAAAGGACATTGCCCTCATCTAAAGAAGGCACTGATTACACAACCATATGTTGCTATCTTCCATATTTGACTGTGGAGCCAACCCCACATGGCACAAGTCCAATGCGATGTAGGAAGGAGTGTACAGGCCCACGCTGCTTTCCCCCCTGAGAGTGGTTTGAAGGCGTTGTGAAAATGTCAAGGGAATGCATCAGCATACCTGTGTTCCGCTCTCTTTCTTCTCCATCACTCTTTTTTACACACTGATTCATCTTTCACAGCTCGGCCTGCCAGCTCTTCCACAATATTTTTATATCCACAATCCAACAGCAGGATAGATGATGTAATACACACGCATTCAGGCTTTGAATCTCTTATTTGGCAGGCATATTGCACTCTTTATAAAGGTCAATGGATGAAGCACAAACTTTAAATGTTTGTTGCATCATGCAGTTTCAGGGGTGGGGGTCTAGCACAACTAGTACATTGTATTTTCACTATAGATATTGATTTATTTCATTTATCAGATACTACTAAAAAAGTTTCATTAGTAACACTTTTTTTTCTTTAAAGGCTGGATTCATTTGATAAAAATTGCACAAATACATATAAAATATATAGGGCTGTAACGATACACGATTTGAAACCGAAATCGCGACACTCAGATCCAAGATCCTGTGTCACGGTGTGATAAGGGAGCATCACGACACACCCCGTGACTACCTTGAATTGCGCGCAGATGACATATCACGCACGCGTATTACTGGCATAGATTTGCCGCCATAGATATGCGACCATTTTCGTTTGTCGATAACGAGGGGTTCAAGTATTTACTCAGTGTGCTCGAGCCCCGTTAGCTATTACCAAGCCGGGCGCAAATTGTTTTAAAAATCGTTTTTTCTCCCACCCCCCACGAAAAAAAATCATGATACGAACCGAATCGTGGGTTTGGTTTATTGTTACAGCCCTAATAATATATGTTGAAAAAAAAAAATATTAGGCATCAAAAATGTTTCAAAATTGATAATAATCATTGGCACATGATTTTTATTACGTGACAATGATCATTATAATTTTGAAACATTTTTGATGCCTAATATGTTTTTTTAATGGACATAAAAAGACGACTTTTCTCTTTATTGAATCGCAGTGATTCCAAATGTTTTACCTTCACAGAAAATAAAACACATCAAATGTAGTTTTATCATGCAACAAGTTCAAAACAGGTGAATGGTAACTACAATGTGTAAACAAACCGATGGAAGACTTGGAGACAGGCCCGGCTCCACGTGGGGCCCACCCTATCAGAAGCTTGACCCACCCTAGCCCCACACTACTTAACAGCCTGGGGGGCAGAAAATTGGGGAAAATGTTCTCGATATAATCCCCTTTCCTGCATTTGCATGGAATAATTTTGTTTATGTTTATGGACTATGATGATAGAAAAATGTAACATTTAAGTAATGTGAGTTAAACATTTTTTTTTTTTTCAAACTAACTACTGTACCTGAAAATGCATAAACAACGACTACTGATTGTCCCTGTCTTACTCTGTTTAGAAACAGCTCCACTTCATCTTTACTCTAATATCAAAACAACTATTGTGTCTAACATTAAATTAGCTTATTTGTTATCACACTGAGTTACCTTACAGTTTCAAACAATGCTATTTGCTTGTATCAAATTGTACAAAATTATATATATTTTTTTAAATTTATATATTTATAAACCTGGCCCACCTGGAATATCACTTGGCCCACCCTGCATCTCCTATTTGGAGCCGGGCCTGCTTGTAGACAAGGTCACACTCACTAACATCCTCTCTCTGTCCCTCTCGAAACATGAACAAGGACACTGTCATAGTTTCGGTTGGCCTGAGGAAAACAAACAAACACAATATTTGTCTGTACTTGCCCTAACAGCTGATGACATCATCCTGATACAAGATACCAGGCCACATGTCAGAGTCAGAGGAAACACCGGGCTGTTAGGGTCAACAAAACTTACATAGTTAATGATTACAAAGGCCAACGAAATGACAGCACAGAAACTGCCCAGCTTGTTTGCAAAAGAGAGACAGAAACTAGGCATCAGAGACATGGAGATAAGGAAAAAAGGCTCAGCTGGCACCATTACATAAATGCGTGCATAAATGCATAAGGGGGTTTTACACAGAACAGTATTCAGCTAAATTATTGATGTCCCCATTCGGTAAAGAAACTTTTTATGTGGTACACAGGAAAGAGTGACAGGTTCCTTTACTATGCGTCTTTATGAAGTGTTTGGAGTATGTATATATTTGCGAGCGGCTCTTCCAGCATGTGTGGACTTGAATGTGTTTAATGCACGGTTCGTGCGTAAGGATAGGTTTGTGTATAAAGGGACAACGGCGAGCCAGATTCTTACAACCTAAACATCTATAAATGACTTTAACAAACTGAAATGTTTTCAACGAACCATGGTGTCCCATGGATATCGACACATAAGTGACCAGCGTATCTCAGCGGGTGATTTACAATATGGCCACTGCAAGCCTACGAGTCACGGCAAACGCGAAGTAGTTTAGAAATAATGAACAAAATATAATGAATCTTTTACCACACAGATTGCCAGATAAATACACCCACGAGCGTTAAATGATTAGAGTAGGCAATTTTTCAATAATGCACTGATATCCTCCGGCATAAAATCAATTACAGCTGTTAGATGTCTTCATGTGAAAAATATCTAATCAATAAATAATGTGGCCATGGCCATTACTGGTGGGCCATAAGTAATGGATTACACCTGAGACAGCCTTTGTCTTCGGATTGCTGTTGGTGGGAGGTGTAAAGGGGCTTGGTGTCAAATTAAAGTGAATGTGAGGACAGACGGAGAGAAAGAAATAGAACTTCAGAAAATCAGAACAGATTATTACATTATAATCAACCTTAAAGGGATACGTCCCCCAAATATATATATATATATATATATATATATTTAATTTATTCATTTTTTTTTCTCCCTAAGGTCATCTAAAATGAGTTTATTTCTACATCTTAGAAATTTAGAATTGCATCACTTGCTTCCCGATGAAAACATTGCAGTGAATGGGTGCTGTCAGAACGAGAGTCCAAACAGCTGATAAAAACATCATACTAATCCACAAGTAATAAACAAGACCTCAATCTATCAATTACCATCTTGTGCAATTCGTAACTATTTTTGCTTGTAAAGAGTGTTTGATATGTGCATATTTCTCTCCTAAATCAGGCAAGGCAGCTTTTTTCACAGGGCAGAGAAGTATTATGAATAGACGGCTTTAGCTGGAAGCAAAGAAATTAAGTTTCAAACATGTCGCTGATGGATTTGTTTATGAAAAGTGTGTTTAGCCAGCTGACTGGAGTCTAATTCTGACGGCAGAGGATCCGTTGATGAGCAAATATAGTCCAAATATAAACAAAGTCACATATTTATTAGATGGCCTGAGGATGAGTAAATCTTTTTGCAAATTTTCATTTCGGGCGAGCCATATCTTCAAGAGAACAAATTTGAACTGTGTCTAAGGTGGGTAATTAAATATTAACAAACAAAGAGGCATCGCTCTATTTATTCCAGCATAAAATAGTAATAATAATTGCTGTACTTCACCACATACGCTCAACATGAGTCACATCACAGAGTAAAGCATCATGCAACAGCGTGCAATGCAACACAAGCCCACATACTCAATAAAAAATCACTGTCTGGTGCAACTCCATGTCTGTATAAGATGTGTTTTGTGTCTGCTGCTGAACCGATGGCCCCAGCGCACCTTGGGCCACACTGTATACTCAGCACATCTCGTAGAAAAAGTATTTCAAGTTCGGACGAAAGCGGCTCTGGGGAATATGCTAAAGACAGCCATGCATGAAAAATCCTCTCCCTGTCCATCATCATCAATGGGCAAAATTTCTGTCTGGAAAAGTTCAAATCCAAAGTGTTCACAAGGAAAATCGGATTGGAGGTAAGTATAATGATTAAATGGATTACATGGATGGACGATTTAAATGCTATGCATGAACGAGCATGACGCAAGATTTCAGGTCGAGTATGTTTGCAAAAAAAAAAAACACCTGAAAAGAATCATTCAAAATGTCCTTATTTATCTGCATTCATTCATGTAGCACACACTGGTACATACCCTTTGTGGACTAATCACAGTTTACCTTTAAATGTATCAAATGCATGTGTTTTATAAAAGTAGTATTAGCGTTCAACACTTTTCTTTAAGGCTTTATGATTTAACCTGTGATCAGTTTTCCAAACTCCCAAGGCTCCTGTGACTAACAGTAGCACAACCCCCCGATGGGAGGGCTAATACAAAAACAAAAAAGAGAACAGATAATCAATATTTGATGCGAGGTGCTGCTGAAATCCTCAAGCCCCCTCCTGCGCATCTTTGATGAAAGAGTTTTATGAAGATTTCTTAGAGGGAAGTCAAGCTGAGAGATTCATCCATTTTTAACGATTTGTAGAAAAATATGAAATGTCCATCTGACATCAAAGAGCATGGTTTATTATCAAGAGTTTAAACAGGCCAGTATTGTGGAAACAGGACAGCTGGGCCGGTGGGCAGCTTTGGTCTCTCCCCCTCATTCGACAGAGCAGATTGATCCATTAACATGTCCGGTTGGGAATTCACACTCCCACTGGAGGGGCTAGTGAGAGAGTCTGGACCACTCACAATTAACACATCCATTTAGTATGCGACTGGCCGGTGTCATCATCTGTTATCCGGTGCTAGATGAGATCATAGAGATTTATAACCAAAAGAACATTTGGAATATATTTTCTACAACTATGAGGAAAAGACTACTTCTTAAAAGCGATAAGGCCAGAATGATCACAGTTTCATTTTGCGTTTACAATATTCTTGATTTTAAATGAGATTTAGGGCGCTTGACTCATTACATAAGGGTTTAGCACTTTTTCTCAGTCAACACAACATAGTTAATGCTAGCAAAGTTATTGCAATCATTATCGCTTTTGCAAACACTCACAATTCGCATGAACGTTTGGCCTGATGCAAAGATTAAATTCAAAAGAGAACTCAGCAAGTTTTACCTCATTAAAAAAGTGTTGCCTCTAAATAAATAAACGCACATTTTGTAATGAAATGATGTTTAATACAATTTTTTTCCTTCATAAGATGAAGATGTTGGTCATATTTGAAGGTTTTTTTTTTTGAAGGAGTGGGTCATTGCATGGGATAACCATGTTGAGATCACATGCCCACTATGACATTGGTAACCAAAAAATTTTGTGGGATGCTGCCTCCGCACCACTAGGTGTCAGTAAGTCCAAAATGGCTTTCATATCTGCCAGTGCAATATTAAATTACTCATATATTTTTTCTCAATCAAAATGGTTCAAAATGCTCCTGAAAACTATGGCTGCGTCCGAAATCGCTTACTTCCCTACTATACAGTACGTGAAAAACAATATGCGAGGCAAGTAGTATGTCCGAATTCAGTAGGCGAGAAGTACCCGGATGACCTGCTGCTTCCGGCCAAATTCTATAGTAGGCATATCATGGACACTTTCCTATCCCATGAGGCTCCGGGAGAGGGGGCGTCATATTAAAAAAATGGCGGAAAGTTGAAAAGCAGCTCAGGAAGAAAACGTTGTTTATTGTGATTAAAGTACACTTGTTTAACACAATCTAAATAAACGGATGACTTATTGA
>JAUMHQ010000081.1:4138671-4150595 GCA_032361165.1 Enteromius paludinosus
GGACCTGTAAAACCGTTTCCGGGCATTTTTTTCCCCTTACCTAAGCTACATACCTTCTATGTACATATCAGAGAACATTTTAAAATATTCTCTCAATGCATTCTATGGCACCTTTAAATAAGTTATCATGTTTTTATTGTGTTAGATTGCTGTATTTTATTTTGGTTTTTTATTTATTTTTTTTGGTATTGTTCAGTATAATCACAAATAACCCATATAAACTTATTATTAAAATATAATAATTGGAATGCACAATGAAAGTTTTTTTTTTTTTTTTAATATAGGATTTAACGTTGTCTGATTTTATACTAGAATATTTACGAGGTTGCCTTGTTCAATAGAATAATTTCAGTACTTCAACACTGCTAATATTTTTACATTTACAACATTTATCCAGTTTTTTTTGTACTAAAAGTAAGAAAATCTGGTAGCCTAAAACCACATGCACAATCATTCATTCTTAGCACAGTCTTTACGGCTCCTCTTGTGGAACTTCATGTGGAGCTTTAGCACCCATGAGGCACGTGTGAGGGACGACGGAGAGTGACATGTCAGCCTCAAGTGTTCGAGGACGAATGACACCACGCCATTCCGCACGAAACAGAGCCTGAAGCATACGCAGCTCAGCATCACTATCATCATCATCGTTGTCATCTTCAAAAACAACATCCTTCTCAAAAAGCCCCTTACATGCATGGCGATGGCTCTCCACACGCATTATAGACAGCGGGGTTCACCCGCGTGAGGTGGAAGATTACAGCGATAGATGGAAAAGTAATGAACTATGACTGCTATGCTCGGCTGAGCTGTCGGATTAGAGGTACGATGAGAACCATTTGCAGGGTATTGCCGTAATGGCAGCACAGTGTGAAATGCATTTTGTTTTATGTGTACATAAATATATATATATATATATATATATATATATATATAAAAAAGCAGCACTGTCACACAAAAGACTGATTGATTTATTTATTTGTTTATAATGCATTGACTTATGCATTACTGCACAATTTGTCGTTGCAAATTCAATTTAGGCTGTCTTTATATGAACTAAAGGGAAAAAAGGAAGACTCACTCTGACCTCAGGAACTCTCGGATGGGGTTGGAGAAAAACTCAATGCATCTCAAGTGCAACTTTGTCCTTGGCGAAATACATCATGTAATATCTTATCACATATATGCCACCAAATACAGGCCATTCCTTTCCCTGATGCAGGAAGCAGTGCAGATGAAATGAAAACACTATCTCTAGAGATGCTGCATCATTTTAATCCGTTCCCACTGACTCACGGCTTCACAAACAGAAGGAAAACTCAATTTGGAGAAGAGGAATCACATAAAAACCATATTCTGAGAGCTCTTCGAGGAGGTAGAATATGCGACAAGCTCGCATTTAATAACCCTGACCGCAAAAATGCTTTCGTACTGTGCTACGAAGCACAAAAAACAATTCAGATTCAATACTGACAGAAATAAGTCAGGTTCTGAAAGTTCCTCTGTTTAGTTCACTTCCAGAAATGAGTTGAGAGAAAGGTCCCTACGTGCCAAGTAGTCTTCCCCACACCTGCCAGTGCTAAGAAAAGACTGTTAAGGGCAAAGGGTGTGCTCACATTTTTGCCCCCACCCATTGCTGGCTTTTACTTCAAGTCCTGATCAAGTCGAGTGACAGGGGCTGGTTCAGTTAATGCAACACTCAGGGGCTGTGAACCAACTGGAAATCCCACTGGAATGGAGGCGAAGCTGAGAACATCGAAGCACCGTATGGTCAAGACATTAAGGATGACTAGAACAACCTTTGACCAAATGTAGGGGGTTGTAGTCAAACAAAGGGGTCATCAATGGCTTATCTAAACACATGGAGGGCAGCTTGCAGTGGGGTGCAAAAACTATTAACCTTTATGTTGACGTAGGAGCAATGTGCTTTTGTCATTAGCACTTCCCAGTGTGCTCTACTTGTCCTCTCTCGTTGTTTCTTGCCATATTGAAGCACATCGACCCTGTGTTCTGCGCTTAGTGCCAAAAAAGAAAAAAAAAAAAACTGCGGGGGTGTGGGCAATGAAGTATAGTAATGAATTGTGACAGCTCCTTCCCAGGGATGAAAATATTAAATCCTTCCTTTTTTAATGCAGTCCCTCGCTCTCAATCTCGCCTTACGTCTTTTTTTTTTCTCTTCCTCTCCCCCCATGGCTCAGAGCAGTGAAGGGGACATCTCCATAAAGGATATTCAACCAAATCAATCAATTAGCTGTATGTGCTGAGTTGAGTCTGAGCGTGGCAGCTGGGGGGAGTGGCCTGAATCCGAGAAAGCGAGGGGTTGGGCGATGTGCAGCGAGCGTGCTTCTGTCGAGCACTTACTCGTGCGCACAATGGGGTCAACACGTGACCCCCTCCAGCACGCAGAGCATCCCTTCTGCGATGCTTCGGGGCTGGACACACAGCACCATATGAGTTTGCTGCACGCCATTCAGTATTCCGACAAGCCTAGCTGCAACCGAGTGCAAAGCGCAGCCCGAGCGGCTAAATACACATCACGTGCTGTCATACTCCAGAGATCTGGACCGAAACAAACCAAGGCAGGGTAAACCGGATCGACTGCAGCCGCAGAGGGCTCGTTCATTTGAAATATCCGAGCGTGGGTACCTGAACTTGTTAGAATTCAGTCCACCGTGTAGACGAATGCCCTCTGCGATGATTAGGGCATAAAACGTCACAGATTTGTAGCTGCGATATCACGCCGCATTACATTACTACTAAACGGCTCGAAAGTGAAAAGAAAGAGCAGCAAGAGAGATCTTTCATCTTCACCTTCAGAGGAAGCATTTCCCTGTGTCCTATGCAACCTTTCACCCGTTTGCGGTTTAATCAGCGGCTCTCTTTCCCAGGAACCTTGAGTCAGTTGCATGTAATCAGCCTTTGCAAGTTGCCGTGGCACTGATAAACGGCCCGGGGACTCTCGCTGCACCAATTCCCCATAAATATAAACCGTAAATCCGCTTTTTCATGTCAGGTGTGGAAGACAAAATGGCAATTGCAGACACCGCTAATAAATACGTCCACTAAATAAAGCAGTCCGTAAAGAGATGGCAGACAGTTCTGGAAGCAAAGCATCTCAGCAGACAAGTGACCAGACACTTGGCAAAGCCAAACCAAAAGGGGACCTTAAATAGCAAGATTACGTCTCAATGAGAAGATCTAAATGCGAAGATATAAGTCCAAATTGTTACAGCAGCATTACGGATTTAGACCAAAATGGCTCTGATCCCCATTTTTCTTGTTTATGCATAGTTACGATTCCTAAATCCTTCATCTGAATAGGCTCTTCTGTAGTCGTTATCTCCAATTTGCAAACGCATAAAGACATTAAAAGGTAACAAAAGCATTTGAGGCACTATCATACCCCAAACAGAGCTCAAAATGCCTATAATTCAAATATAAAGTAGCATTTAAAGACAGTTTATCTGTTTTCCTCGCAGCTGGGCAGGCTTTTCACTGTGGAAGGGAATTGCTATCTGTTGGAAAAAGCCGACTCCTACTCTGGAAGAGGATGGCAAAACCCTCTTTGTAATGGTAGATAAACAGTGCAGCTGGAATATACTGAGTGTGGCTTTTCTCGCTCTTTCTAGCCATTCAGTTCTTTTCTATGCAGCATCATTTGATAAATTCAGCTAAACAAAGAAGTGGGCGGTACATCTTACATCATGCCTTATCATTATCACACATAGGTCATTTGAAATTATGATTATGGTATACATCACAATATGTTTGGATGGAAAATCAACGATGGTTAAAATGGATACAGCATATTGTTACATAAGTATTTTTTGTAATAATAATGTAATAATTGTAAAATCAAGCTCACTACAGAATGTTAACCTTTTTTTTTGTTTTTTCTCCTGTTAAGTTCACTTTTTGATAATAATTTGTTAAAAACTGAAATGCTTCCATATTTCAGCACCCATTCCTGTTGAATACAAATGCTGTAACAGACACTCACAAAGACAGATTGCATATGTTGTATAACATTGACATTGCACTGAAAGCAAACCCAATAAGACTCTTCATTTAGGTGAAATAAAAGCCCCAAGGGACAGTTTAAATTGTATGATATATGTAGTGTAGTTGCAGCCTTGCTACGCCTCATGATTTGTAACACCTCTAGTGCTTCCTTTCGTTCGCACCTTTGCATATGCAAAGAACAGCAACACGCTAAAGGCAGCGAATAATGCTGCCTTATTCTCCTGTACTTGTATCTAGTTCTCAGTTTACATAGACACTTACACATGCTCAAGTCACAGTGTGGGTGATGAGCTGTCATTTATCAAGAAATCTGACAAACACAATGTTTTTGTCAAGGAAACACTCTATCGTAAAGCGCTGACCATGTATCCCGACTCTACCGTTGATATCTGATTAATCCATACGGTAAGTGTGAGCTCTCAGGACTGGCGTGGGGATTCTTGAATGATGGATTTTCCAGCCTGGATGCGTGAAAAGCAGTTGTGGATGTCAAGACTCCCCTGACACACATTCAGTGCTGATCAATCTCCCATTCTGCCGCCCCGGGCCTGCCCCCGCCCATCAGCATCAATCCAGCACAAGTAAATACAGTGAGTGGCTTAATGCATCTCCATCCTGTTCCCATAGGACCTCCCAAGCCAGAGAAAGAGAGAGAGGCGGTTCTCATGCATAACAAGAACTAAAAGATTTCACAGAGGACAGGTAGGCTTGCTTTTTATTTGGGACATCCACAGGTTGCTCATATTATATGAGTGAACACAGCCATGGGGGTTAGTGATATATACAAATACATATCGGCCACAGTGTTTATTTGGAAGAGTTTCAAGAGTTTCAACCTAAAACTAAAGATGAACTGTTTATTTCTTAGAGGATGGATTTTATGGCATGTTTTATATGAATAGTTCATTTTAAGATCTACTTCATGACTTTTGATAGTACATTTTGAGTTACCTTTGCAATCCTGGGAATTGATTTGATTGAATGTGGTTTAAGTGAGGAGACACATAGGATTACTGTAGTATTTTGCTCAGGAGAAACATTTATCTAATTTAGGAAACAGTTGTGATATTAAAGTTCCTTCATTTGTGATTTTGCTTTCTTATGTGAATAGTCTTTTTCAAGTACTTTTCATCATATTCTTATAAAATCAAATGATCAGTGCTATGATATCCAAAAAAACTCTATAATTGTATTGTATATCAGCAAGTGACAGGGTTTCTAGCTGTATTTCTACCAGGGAATTTCAATAGAAACCTCTGAAACTAAATTGATTCTTAAATGAACACTTAACCGAAAACTACACAAAGAGTCTTGTGCGATGACAAAGTAAACATTGAGCAATAAAAGTTTCCTCCGAGATTTTCCCCTCGTGCGGTTGAGGAGAATGTATTAAACAAATCACGGCCCGAGTACACCCACACTTACTCACTCATCTAGTCGCGCAGACACACACAAAAACATGTACCGTATCAAATCAAAATCACACAACCGCAGAGTCAGCAAATACTCCAGGGTATCACATAAATTACAGCAACGTTTCAACATGGCCCCAAATCAACACGCAATCAAGACCTGGGCAATGGGCCGGTGGTTGCAATTCTCTCAATCTCTGCTTCATCTCTGAAATCGTTACACATAGCCGGCTCAGCGAAAACCCTCCTGAAACGTGTACAACAAGAAGTTTAATTTAAGTGAGTTTCAAAAGTCCAAACAAACATGTGCGCACACATACACACACTTTTTTTAACTGACAAAGCCAAAAAGGATGAGTCTGAAACGGTGGAGAGGCACAGTGTTAATTACAGCCCATGCTAACTGTGGTGACACCTGCTTGAAAGGGCGCTCACTTCCCTCTCTGCTGTGTCCAGACACTGGCTTGATTAATCCCAGAGAGAGAGAACTTTAATCCTGATCCCTGCTCCAACCCCCATCGCTACCCTTGGGCAGAAACATCTGGATTTGTGGTGTTACGCAAGTGGAATAAAACATAATCAACACAACTGGTTCTGGCACTCAATGAGTCAAAACTATAAGCTATACAAAGCATATTGTACATATAATTCAAAAAACAAATCCATCCTGTGATGGAAGAGAGATCAACATTCAAGAGAACAAGAAGAATGCTGCCTTATTCTGTGCAACCAATCAAAATATGCGAATTAATCGCTATATATGTTCTGCAAGAATCCGAGGCCTTGTGAACATTAACATACAAAAGCAGCACAGAGGTGCTCCACCCTCACCAGGATCAAATATTTTTACCTTCCTTGTGGGAAACTGACAAAACTGTCTTGTTTTCTCTGACAGACTCTGTTCTTACCTGCTCTCTTAGTGAGCAACGAGAGCGAAGGGTTATATGGTGCCAACGATCTTTGGCTGATATACGGTGACTGACGTTAAAGACAGGGGGCTTTGACAGGCCCTGTAGGTAGTAGGAAGGAAGAATTAGGAAGGTTATATAACTCAATAGTATACACACGATCAGAATTCGCTCAAAATGGCAGAACTGAAACAGGATGAAATGCTCAGGAAGCTTGGTGAGCAGTCGTAGGTCTGCATACGATGTAAACAGCCAATAACAAAATAACTCCTATTCCAATAATACAGAAAGAAAGAAAGCATGGAATAACTAAACGGTGCGAAAATGATTAATTCGCTTCTCAAATCCATCATCTAAAGTTCAGTATTTCATTTCATGCATCCAAGGTTCCACGAGGAAGACATGCTTCCAGGAAGACAGCCGTCATTAAATGCAAGGGGTTTTGCATGAACACGAGCCACGCGCACGACCGAGCACACACAATTGTTGAGCCTGCAAATTGCATAGATCAAAACGCAGCTGAAAGTGAGAAAAGCCAGCAACGGGAGCGTCGCTGGAGAATGTTTCGAATGGTTGAATATTTCACGGCAGCAGGGAGCATGAGGCTAATGCTTTCCTGCTGCTCCGGCACGTCACTGTGCAGGTGTGGCGACTCTGACATGCAGGGAGAATGAAACTGCGGGAGAGTATTAACTGAGTGTGTTGTATTTAACACCTCACTTCGGTGATGCGTGTCACTGAGAGGCAATTAAAGAAAAAAAGCGATGCAAAACAAAACACACGGGCGTCTTCATACAAGGGACTGGCTTAATCTCCACGCACCGAGATCAGACAATCTCATTAAACCTCAAACAAGACTAGAAACAAACAAACTGTATCACTGACCCTTAATAAACGCATCATATGGTTGAGAAATCACTGCCTTTCAATCGGGATTGTCCATGAAATGAAGAATTATTCATGCTGCGGTTGGTAAAAGTATAAGCTGCCTTTGTGTGGCTGATAAATATATTTCTCTGTGTGGTCGGTCAACTAAACGTTTTCTATTCTACAGGAATTATAACCCTTGCAATGACTGTGGTTAAAAGTAAACCCTGGTGTCTGGTCCGAGGTCCCGGACAGGAATGTTAAATATGCATAAAAAGGGTTTTCTTAAATCAGATTTTAACCCTGAGGGATGCAGAGAACGTTTTAAAATCTGATCATCGAAATGATGTACATCACTAATAATGACTGTAATCCCCTTCACGCCTTATCTTGTTATTACTCATTATTTTCCCCCCAGAAAGCCCAGCAAAAATAAAGACACTGAAACAGCTTTTTCAAACAGCAAACATGAAATGATTTAGGTTTGGAAGTAAGAAATTGCTTGTGTTGCAACTAACTTTACTACGTTAGCAAACAGTGTAGCTTTTCTAGGAACAACAAGCCATTTTTATCCACCTACCATCTGAACAAATTAACTGATCATAACTTTTGGTGCTGTAGCGGTTAATAAACAGAACTGTGTGTGTCTTGCCTGAGAACAATGCAACACAGCTACTTCTTTTGGTTTATGTCTATGACAAACCAGTGCAAAATATTCCGAATATAAACACTTTTTATCACTTTAGTGAATCAGGACAATCCAAAAACACAGTTTGAAAATGTACTCATGGTGTACTCACTTATTATATAAATCTTGAACACAAAAAAAGTTACGGACTGCTGCTTTAAAATACTGCTAAATAAAAAGTACTTACATAAGTAAGTATAGCTTGACTACTGTATAGCTGAACTTTACATTTTGAGTAATGCGGTTCACATGTTAATTGTCAGTTTAAGTAGGACCATGCCTGTGTTTATTTATGCAAATGCTAATGTGCTAATGGCTAACAGCAGGAGAAGAAGGGTGTGTACATCTGTCGGCCAATCCCAACGCCAGAATCCCAGGCATGGCACTGTCGCGGCACAGTTCTAGTGCCCCAATGACTGCTGCATACTCCACACCCCTGACCCCTATTTCCTTGTTGGTCAGTGCCGTCACAAATCCGAAAAGCCTCCCAGCATCTCCATGGCGACTGGCCCTGGCTGAACAGATGGCCTCAGTGTGCTGAGCAGCAATTAAAGAGGGGGAGAGTGCGGAGTAGAGAGAGAGGGAGAGAGAGAGATGGAGAAAGTGGGTCAGGATCAAGGGGAGTGCGTCCGACGCTACTCTGCTGCACGTCCACAGTATAAACACACACATACACATGCACGCTTACGTACTCGTAAACAGATTGACGTTTGTGTCTGGGCACACATAGACGCATGCATCACCGCATTCCTCATTCTCAGAGCTCTCCATTCCCTTTAACAAAAACAAATGCCCTATCCATCCCCCTCACATCACGGAAGCACAGCAGGAACACTGCGCAGGGCTTAAAAGCTTTGAATCCTACTGGAGTAAAAGCACTGAGAACTCATTCCCCAAAAACTAGAGAGAATCTATCGATAACGTCTGAAGTCAGAAACCCTAGTGAAGAGCGTAACGCTACCAAATCCCAGGAATTGGATTAACCCTTCCCACTTCTTTCCCGCCCCCTACATCTTTACTCCACATGATTACTTCCACAAGAGCAGCATCCTGGCACGTTTTTTTTTTTTTTTTTTTTCTAGTAGTCGTTAATTCACAAACGGTGGGGACAGAAGCTCTCCCTTAACACCATGGGCCTTATTCAAGTTCTGAGATTCCCAGGTGGGAGTCACCAGAACTTTCAAATATCTACATCCGAACAACCTGAGATTAACCGTGCCAGTTTAATGACCAAACCATTTTATGAATCCATAAATGTTTACATATTGCTTAAACATGTGGCAGAGATCAAGTGTTTGCAGTAGGAACTTTTAGGGGTTTTGTGGTCCAAGCGACCCAGTTGAGAAACAAGGGGAAAGACATAAAAAAAAAAACAGTGAAAGAAAAAAAGATTAAGGGGAAAAATGAATAAACTTATTTTTTCTTTAAACAGTTCTTCAGCCAGTCAGAGGTCCCTTGCTGCTTCAGAACATGGCTTGGGCCAGAAAGACCATCTAAGCATGAAACGCGGTCAACCCTGGAATGGGCGTTCATTAAGAGGTATAACACTCCCCTAGCACCCCTAGTACATCCCTACAGATCATGCCCTCCCATCCCCCCAGGCAAATATATTTTCCGTGAAATAACAAAGGAAATGTTTAGCTTTAGGTCATTTTACAACGCATCTCAGAACTTGGCAGCATGGATGGGTCAAATCCAAGACCTTGGTGTCATAGGAACAGTGTGGGGAACTGTATTGAGTTCCTTTTTCGCTTAATTTGTATCATGAGATATGGCTTTGCCATTTCTTTAGTGCAGTTTCTAGGGTCTTAGCAGAAAAACCCGACCAAATACCAGTTCGGTCCATCAACTGCGGGTAGACAAACAGCAACAGTGAGAGAACAAATAATCTATTTGAATTTGGAGAGAAGAAAACGGTGGCGGGGGCACCAAAGTTCTTTGTGGCAAGGAAAACTTTGTCTTTTACTCTCTTTAACCTCCACGGAGCCTGCTGGAAGAATAGAGTCACACTTCCATAGGCATCACACGGTGCTACATTGTCTCTGGCAATGTGCATGTTGTTGGGAGCTGGATTATTTAGCTGGTATGAATAAATGCCCCTCCCTCTCCCTAGTCAGATATAACTCTTGGCACAGACTAAAGCACAACAAGGACTTGGCTCCCCACGCTAACTGGCTCCAGAGCTTTTTGTGGCTTCCATATACTGGCTGATGCCACTGCTAAACCAACCGCGCAACGCCTCAAGAATCGAGCCAGAGATTAACCTCCCATTCAGCTCTCCTGGCACAGTTGCTCTCAGAAGGTGCGAAAGGGAGGGGCAAGGGTGGATCCACTGTGAGAACGAGGTGAAAGGGTTCTGGTGGAGAGAGAGTATTGCGTCTTTGGCTTATCCTTAGGAAGAGGAACCATGCCTGGTTGTTCTGCTCTACGAGTGCCAGTCCTCCACCTGTGTAGATGCAAGCATGCATTTCTTTGTCGCCAATTTTAGAGTAGTTTTCATGACTTTCGTACAATGACACAGCACCTGGATCTGGGCACGGAGAAGCCCAGCAGAGCAAACTGGAGTTTAGTGTCTTGCTCATGAGCACAAAGATGAACATAAATAGTCTTCATTTTAAGGAGTCTGATCCAGTAACCTTATGGGCTACCAGTCAAAACTACAACCGTATCCAGATTTATCACAGCATGCTTATGATGCCGATTCTCAATTTCATGAACGAACATTCAGTCAATGTAACTACGCACCTCACTTTTACTTGAGGCATTTATCTACATCACATATTCACCTTGCAATAAAATGATCCACTAGATCAGATTTCAGGGCTTTCAATGTCAATGCACACTGCTGTCTGAGACACCAGGGACATGCACTATTATTGTGAAAGAAAGGAACCACACCCTGTCGCAGGTGGCACTCAGGTGATTTAATCACAGGTGAGGCGGCAGGCTTTATAATACATTCGGGGACAAAGAGTCACCCCTGGGCCAAGAATAAGAACTGCCTGGGGCAAGGAAGGACTAAATGGCTATGTTGGGGTAGTGAATTTGTGCTGTAGAACATATCGACAGTGTGTTCCATTAGTTTGGCCATCACAATGCCTGAACAGAATATTCTTCCCTAATTTTTAACACCTCTCTCCATTATTTCTCAACATCTATCTGTCCCTTCTCTGTCACAGGAAAGGATAAGATCCATAAGCTTTCTTTCTATTTTTTTTTTCCATCCGTCACTTACACTCACAAGTTTTCTTCCAGCATCTAGTGAGCTGCATACATAGGCAGCATCTTGAGGAATCACAGGTGCATTTTGCATAAAGATTGTTAATTGTATAATTTAAAAAATCCTGTAGAATTTTACTGCAGAGCTACACTGACACCATATACACAATAAGATGAAATGCGATGTGAACCCACTACCCACAGACACGTGAAACACAGAAAGTGCTAGAACGGTGGCGGATGTGTGGGAGCATTTGGGCCGAAATTTTCCCTCTTTAAACGAAGCAGTGACATGGAGCTGTGCAGCCATGCCTGAAACTGGTGAATCAATATCAGACTACATTAGTTACCCTGGCATCAGAGCCTGCCAGGCCAGAACAGGATCAATGCCAAAACAGCAAGTCATCTCTCGGTTAATCTTCTTCCCTCACTCTGCAACTGTCTATATCTCTACCAGCCTGGCCAATCAGAACAATTTCAGCATGAATGAAACGTTGACTCCATTTCTGAGCAAGTAATGCAAAAAGACAGCCTTCCAATAAACACGGAGCTGTATCTTTGGCCGTAGCAGATATAGAAAGTTCTCTCACCTCCAAATTTTACATCTCAATCGGTAGCTGGTTTGGGATTTCAGAACAGTTGGATATAGCCGAGAAGATATTGATCTTAGGTAGGTCTATCTAAGCACTTGCCTGAGTCAGTGTAGAGTCTTAGCGGGATGCTGTGGGAGCAGACATGCCCTGCCAAGCAGGATAACTAAAGCCTGTTTTTTGTTTTCTAAAGCAGACCCATTTCCCCTCCCTTTCTTTC
>JAUMHQ010000081.1:4151996-4170614 GCA_032361165.1 Enteromius paludinosus
AAACAAAATGTATTATAGAGACCCACATAGAAAACCTATGTGTTTATGTGCTAAAATCATTTTAACTAATAATGTTGCTCTAATTTAAGAGGTCCATTTTTATTCATGAGTCATTGGTCTTCGTGCTAGCAGCATGACTAAATACTTTTCCATACATGAAAGAAAATGTTCTAAAAGTCTATCCAGAAGTTAACAACAGTGGACGCAGTGGCCTAGATTAGTCATTTACTAGCCATGGGCAGCCTGGCACACCAAACCGTCAAATCTTGTGATGACCATGAGTTTGAGCAAAGTTCAGACTTTCATGTAGAGAGAGAGAGAGAGAGATGATAGCAACAGACAGAACAGATAGAGAATGCGGGGATTATTTAGGCCAATCTCTGAGAGGATTCCATTTAAATGAGGAATCCTAACGAGCTGATCCATGAATGACACAACCGGGGTTCTGAACCATTTACAACGAATAAAGAATGCACTGAGAATTCAGTTCCAGAATTTGAAATGACTGAGCAATCAGGAAGCTGAACTGAAAAACTGATTCAAACCTAGAAACGACCAAAACGTTCGATACATTGTTTGATTATAAGTGCTTAAAAAGCATTTTTTTATTACCATATTCTACATTCCTAACCCTACCCAATTTAACAACAACCTAAGCCGCAAAAGTTGTGTAATGATTTGTTTATAGCGAGAATTGGACCTTAAAACAGAGTGTGACCAAAATAAATAATGAGAAAAAAATTATATAAGTAATACAATTTGAAATTAATATAATGCATTAAACATAATCCATTAGTGGTCTCATATTCTGCATTTCAGGGAATAAAAAGCCATAATTAATCGCAATTAACTGATGAATACTGAACTAATGAAATTCCTCCTGAGTGACTGTGTTAAAATGTTTTCAGTTGCAATTCTTTTTCATGCCATTCTAATTTGTCATCCTGTGGCCAATTCAATTTAAATTCCTAGTTATAAATTGAAAAGGAGCCAATTCTGGAAATTCTGCAAGAAAAAGAAGAGAAAATAAAAGAAGCCAGCAGAAGGAGGATGGGAAACACTGCAGTAAAACAGCTGAAGTATCTGTTCAGTGAGTGGAAAACCAAGGGTGGGAGGATGGGTGGGCTTAACTATTTAATCTCTAAATCGAGATGAGAATCACTAAATCAGATTAATACCAAATCAGAACAGCACAAGCAAGATTGGCCCCCGTTTATTGATTTCCTTTTTCTTTAGTCGGCCGATTCAAGTATTTTGACTCGAAACAGAACAGGAATTTCAGGGGTTTGAAGCAGAAAATTGCAGTTGCGCTTTGCAGATAGAACAAGAACTCCATTTGGACGGATGGGAGGGAAAGGTTCGTGTGATCAGGCATCTGGAAAACAAGTGTGTGTGGCAGTGACCCATGCATATGCTCAGAGACGGTCACAGGTGCACAGAGACAAATACGTTCTGAACCGAGACGTCACAAGTACACTGAGGCTAAAGGTTCCCTGCACAGAGTCACTTTCAGGTCAACGCTTCAAGACCCTCCAAAAACCAAAAAGAAAGGTGACGCGCTTGTGTGTGTGTGTGTGTGCGCATGTGTGCTAATTTAGCACTTACTCTGTTTTTAGTGTTATTTGTGCAGTCAGCTGTGCAGTGCAGAAACACTCTGTGCTGTCACATCCACTCCATTATTTAGATCAGGAGCTCTCACTCATGTTTAATTCACCATCGAGCGGCTACGCCACATCTATACAGAGCCGCACAGCACCGCCTAAATGTGCACTACAGACTCAGCCGAAAAACAACAGCGGAAGTCCTGCGGATGCAACATATTTGCATTACAAAAGGAAACCGCTTTTTAAGAAAAACCATGTATGTATCACCAAGAGACTTCTCAGGAAGAACTCTGGATGAAAGTTTTTTGGGGATTTTTTTTGTTTGGCACATGCAAAATATGCAAATCACAGCTTATGGCAATTTCCCATCTTCCAGGCTGGTTGTAAACTGAGGATTCAGCAGACTATCATAAAAAGTCGTACTTTACTGCAATGCTCAATTTGAGACTTTCAAATGCTAAAACTAGATAAATATGGAAGCCTGTTTCTTATATTTCACTTTATTTATTTATTTATTTATTTTTGTAGTGCTAAGGGGGAAAAAAGAAGTTACAACTGCAAAATTAAGAGTTGTTTAATTCTGAAGGAAAAAAGCAAGATGAAAAGTCACTATATATATATAGTATATCTTTCCATGGCAGAAACAGGCTTCCATACATGTTTGAAATTCTTGAAACAAGATCAACATAATTAAGAAGCAACAATAAATAATTGATTTTGACTAGATTCACTCTTATTCAAAGAGTGAATAATTTATAGTTTTTTTCTTCTTTTTTAAGTATAAACAAGCTCAAATTGTATCACTGCAGTAAGAAAAAATGCGAAACGCGCTGCATGTGAACGACCCCTAAGCCTTTGGTGACACATACACCACCAAATTAAATTGTGGATCTCTCCACTGTTGTCTCCCCTCACGTGGATTGTCCCGCAGGAAGAAACGGTGCCCTGGATGTCAGTGGATGGCGCGCATGGTCTACGAACACGGGACGCTCAGCTTTCATGATTTGAAATGGCTCAAATCCACCTTATATTAAGTTTTATTTAATCTATAAATACCATCCAAGGCTGACTTTTCCAAAACACTCGTTTATTTGCTGCTAAGATGAAATCCCAGAAGTTATGTGAAGTATAGCTCCATTGTTGTTCAAAGTAAAAGAAAAAACAAGGTCATATTTTGTTAGTTTTAATAAATAAAAATGTGAAAAAAAATTTTTTCCCTTTTTTTATTGTATTTTTGCCGTACATACCGAACCGTGACACTACTGTATCGAATCGAGCTGAACCATGATTTTTCTGTACCATTACACCCCTAATACACACACATATATATATATATTCACATTTTTGTGGTGTGAAAAATGACAAAACTGTATTATGGGTAATTAGGGAATAATATGCAGGTTTTTATGCTGACAAAACCCCCTCAAAAAGCCACACACTTTAGTGAAAATGACAAACCCATATTAATAAGATACAAAAATTAATTGTGCTTGCATCAAAATTCCCACTGCGCACAACACAGGAGCTTCAACCAGCATTTTTAAATGCTGCATTAACAGTCCGCAGGGGTTGCTAGCAGTGGTCCATGAGGTAAATTCACCATAGTAATATTATTTGGCTGTCACTCTCACTGTTCTTCCTTAGCTCGGGGCGGCTTTCCATGCATCACCCCAGTACCGAATAAACCCTGCTACTCTAAGGGAATTGGATGGAACTCTCATCTGCATGCTAATGTTTAACCATCCAACCCAAATGTCTGTATAATCACTTTCACAGCAGAACTCCATCCGGTGAGCGGCCCCCGCCAAACGCAGTGCCATGTGTCATTGTCAGACAGTTATGACTATCTCTCTCCAAGGAGGACAGACAAACAGACAGAAAGACAAGCAATAAAAGACTTTTCCTGCGACCTCTTGGGGTTAAGCAGCACTTATTGAGGTTTGGTTGATGAGTTCTGCAGGTTTTTCACCCTTACAAGCTCCATGACCCTTTGGGAGACACCTGCTTCTGATCAACGTCCTCTTTTATGACCCTGCTTCATCTGGCTTTTGGTTTTTTTAAAAGATCCACTTCAAATAAGAACACATCCCCATCTGGCAATTACAGGCGCATGCAACAAACCAGTCAACTCAAAGACATGAAACTGTGGACCATTTGGGTCAGTTTCAGTGCTATCTAGCCAACTGTAAACAGCTAATCAAGAATAGTGTTTTAGGCCATGGTAGTAAACGACACAGTCAAGTGTTACATTTGCATTAAGCAAATATTACAAAACCAAAAACGAGAGCAACGACTTGAAGTAAATCCGGGACACTAGAACCTCCACAGCTAGTTTTTCACAAGGCAAGCATCAATAAGCAACAAGCCTAGTGGGTAAACAGAACCGAAGGTGTCTGGAAGCAAAATTATTCAAATTTTGCAAAATCAAGTTTGCATGGTGCCAAGTTATTACTTGGATTACATTTCAGAGCTAGACAAATTCACATTCTGAATAATTGCGTTTCTGTGCTTGATGCTCATCCATCATTGGAAGTGTTCATTCCCCCAAAATGTTTAATCCAACTAAGATGAATATGTGGAGTTGAGGAAATCGCTTTAACCAGTAGGAAAGCCAATGATCTATATGAGGGAATATACGGCGCAGACCTTTCCCAGCCTCCCTCATCACCAGATTGCACAATACACCGTAATTAAACAGCAATAGGAAAGGATGTAATGCGGAGGGCGGCTCATAGATGAAATCTATCATGACATCACAACAAGCACCTGCGTTTCCGGGTTCCTCAGACAAGCAGCTATTAGTTTTGAATACACAATGAGTTGAGCTACAGTTGTAGGTAGCATTATATAGTATGTTATATATTATATAATCTATCTATCACACTCTTCACTCTTAATCTAGTTTCACTAACAAGTGCAAAAACAGCAAATAACAACGAATTAAACACATTTTTACAACTAAAAATCTAGCGTATAGTTTTTCCTAAGCAAATAAAGCAAGCAGAAATGCAATATGTATATCTAACTCTTGAATACATTTGTACAATAATATATTTTTTATGCATTTGAGTAATTAGACTTAGACTAAAAAATTCAAATACAAAAACTATTTTGAACACAATGCATGTTTCAATTTGCTTTGGAAGTGAAAATCAGTCATTTCCAAATTTAAGGTTTGTGTGATGCCTTGAACAATGGGCTAAAAGATGATGATCACGAGCAATGTTGCCGAATCCTGGACTCTGACACAAATGTAGTTTTTGGAAACCCCCGCACACAGCACTTTTCGTTATAATTTTCATCTCTCCAACTCTAAAACGGTTATTTTCCAGTGTAGCTGTAGAAACAGCAATCTCGTGTATACGCTGCTTTCCGACCATATGCTCATTATGATGAAAGACTGGAGGCAAGTACCCATCGACACAACTATAACACAAAATACAAGCACAGCCAACTAATGTGACGTATTTAAGTGAGGTTTTTTTATTGTGATCTCTTACATTTGTGCAGACAATGTATTCTGCTCACTGCAGCCGAGTGGATTGAGTATGCTGCTGCTGTTTTGGCACAGTCAATTTCATCTCGAGCACCGCTGTGGACTACGGTTCATGTTAATAGCTTTCTACACTGATAATTTCAGGAATGGCTGGGCAGACCCCATAGATCACTGCTGCTTGATGATGAGGGGTGCACGATAACCTGCTCTCTCACCTGTAAATCACACCTTACTTTGTTGCACACTGCAGTAATTAAAAGCTATATTTACCCAGATAACAATACAAATGGCTCTGTTCCAAAACTACCACTAACTGAAACGGATCCATGTAAGAGATGATTAGGACATCTGCATGGGAGATGTAATTAGCATGTTGCCATCCCAACAATGTGATATGTTAAAAATAAAATTGCCAAACAATTGTACTGAATATTTGCACATCACCATATTAGTCAATGTGCATTATGGAAGTGCTTTCTCCATAAAGCATATGAGTGAGGCTAAAATCACATCTACAAAGGAGTCTGCAGCGTTTGAGTAGAGGAAATGGGTGCCTTTGAAAAATGGTTGAAAATAATATTAATACTGAACAAGGCCACTTTTAATTAAATAAAACAACAGTTTGCATAGGGCATATGAAATCAAGGTTACTGGGAGAAATAACATAATTCTCTTGGTAGAATAATAAATAGTAAAAAATAAAACTGCCATCTTAAGTCATTTAAAATGCATGAATGGGCGCACTGACAGATCAATAAATAGAAAGTGGCTTTTTAATGCACCTCATTGTTAAACACCGTCAAAGAAAGTGGTTATAAGTGTTAAACGGCAACAAAGGCGTGACTGAAACTGCTAAAATCAGGTCTTACACCCAAATCGTTTTAAGTTTACGCTTACATAATATATTCAGATGTGAACTGAAAATGGTTTAAAACGCTATGGGACTCACCTCAAAGCGAGCAACCTAATGCAAAAGTAATGAACGCTTTACTTGGGAATAAAACAGATTTTCAAGACATTTGGAAATACAATTGAGGAGTGTTAACCATCTGTCTGAATTTACCCTAGTTTCTCATGGGTGGAGTGGAACAAGTGATGGTTTTACACCCCCACACACACTTGTTTGCCATTTAAGCCATCTATTGTTGGGGTCACAACAGCTTGTATATCACTTAGACCTTCAAAGCAGGCTGACATTAATAGGCTCACCTTTTGACCTCAAACCGACTGACCGAATTCCTGTCGATGCACATAAAGAAAAGCGTAAAGCCATTTGACGTGAAAAAGAGCCGAGCTTTTGCAGCAGGCGACATATATTTTCGCCTCGCTGAACTCTTTTGCGAATTTGTAATCTTTCTGGAGCACATCCGTGAAAGACCCCGGGCGATCTGATATTGCTCATCGCAGCAATTTAGAGAACGTTGGCAAAACTCACAAATTAAAAACGCCACTCAAACATGGCTTTCACAGTCAATGGGATAATCAAAACATGCAAGGGGGGAATATCACAAGATGTTCTTCTTCTCTCTCTTGATTGAACCACTTCAAACGAAATTCAAACATGATTCCTCCAGCCAGGAAAATAATCCTGATCTTTTACATGAACCACAGGATCATCTCTACACAAATCAGGCAAGACTTTGTGATCAAAGAGCAGAACGCACAGAATCAGCTGTCCTGTTCTGCGGAGAGGGGACTCTCAGAGTAACAAGGCCAACTGGGTATTTGTTCCATTCTGTGACATTCTGGTTAGTAAAATATTAAAGTCGACCTGAAATCAGAACTGACCCTATTCATTTTTCATCCAATTCACAGTTTTGAACATTTTATCAGTGCACACTATTTCAAAGGAAAGAGGAATAAAGAAATTACGTCTGTAAGAAAACGCTGATTGAATATGTTCTAGATCAGCAATCCAGCACTGAATGATGTGCTGAAACTTGCCATTTGTAGTTGCATCAATCATAGAATGAATTAAATGAAAAACAAAGAATGCAGCGGCATCTATATTGTGCATATTTCACATGGAATACCAGCTTTTGTATTGAACGCACAGTAGCTGAAGGTGCATTAGAAACAGGTGAAAAAGCATTTTTGGCATTCGGCCATTTTTCTATCCTGGATTAACTCGACTGATTGCGGCACGCACTCACAAACCACTTTCCTGGGTATTTCACCTTGAACCAGCCCTCTTAGTAAAATTGATGTTTGTGGTTGGTTCAAATAATTAAGGTATAGAACAGAGCTCCTCCACGGAATACCAAACCATGATGAATGCTTCTTTCTGAAGTGTTAAAAAGTTTTCCGTTCCGTAAATAGAAAAAGCATGGCTAAAAAGGTATCGCTGGAGGAAACGATGATTTACGAATCAATGATAGTTCGCCAAACACTGGAGGTTAGAAGAAATTATCCATGTAGCATCTGTTTTACTCTAAAGGGAAAATTGTCCGTTTCATTACTCTTCTCTTCCATCTTTTTATGTTGTTGAATGAATTTTAGCCACAAAGAAGATTTAGATGTGATTTTAAATGAACAAGGGGAATTACAACACAGACTTGCTGTATCACAGCCCAGCATGTGCTGGTGAAATTCATGCTTTATAGCAGCATTTTTCTGTATTCCTGGAAGAAAAACATCACGTTATAGTAGAAGAGCCCTATAAACAAAGTCAAAGGGATAGCTCACCCAAAATCACTCAAAGTCATTATAAACCTCCAAGATGTGCTTGTTGAACACAAAAGAACACATTTTTGAAAAGTTTTCATGACCACTGACTATTATGTTTTCAAAAGAAAGTAAGTTGCAAACTATCGGAAGGGCACGAGCGTCAGTAAATCATGACAGAATCTCCATTTTTGGGTGAACAGCGCTTTTAAAAAAGACTTGCGAGTTCATAAAGCTAGTGATTGATCAGGCCTAGTGCTGAGCCATTTCAGGCATTTTCAATAGATCAGCACACCCGATGGACTCCTGGGGCCGCATTACAATCAACAGGATGCAAATTGCCCTATTAAAAGATTAGCCTGGCGGGTTCCAACTTGGCAAAAAAGGGGGTTTCAGATAAGATTATACATTACGACGCGCCTCCCTATGCTTTTCAGTTGGGCGTCGAATTGCATCATCCATATAATTCATTATGCTTCGTTTTTTCGCTCGACTTTTCGAAGCAGCGTTAAGCATTTAGCTTTACGTGTAGCTGCACGTGTTTGCTAGTGCAGACGGAGGGCAGCCCTGCCAGCTCTGACATGTACATGTGCACGATTTATGCTGAGTGATTGCTTTGCTTCAGAAGGAGAAACAATAACCAGATGTCTTCTAAGACCCCCATTCCAGCTGTTAATTACATGGCAAGTGTCTAGTAAACACTGCGCAGAGGTGAACAAAGAGGGATGTGTTCAGTGCGCCCGGGTTGTGTATATCATTTAGATTTGCAAGGTGTCTTGTCAACAGGGCATGCTTGGGTTTGTTTGCTCAAGGATCTTGTCTGAACGTTTTTTATTCTTTTTTTTGGCCTGGGATTTTATTCTGTACGACTTTGAAGTCTTAAATTATAGACTGGCAAGAAATTAATCGTTTTGTGCATGTCATTAATGTCAAGAAGGTGAAATATTTTGTTCTGTTAAGTTAGCTGTCACTGTTAACGGTGGGAAACTCAAGCCAGAGAATTCTTTCTGAAGTCATCCCTTACCCACAGGAACGAAACCTCAGATTTGCTGACTCTTTTAATTCTGTGTGCTACCATTGACAATTTTGCTTGGGCACAATTCCAGATCTAGATCCTGCATCGTCTTGCCGTGCAAGTTTAGATCACATGACAAAAGTCTACAGGAACTGAATATGAAAGCAGCCTTGGAGACACAAACATTTGGCCACCGTGTGGTTCAAAAAAGGCTGTTCTGTTTCTGGAGTCACGCCAACGGCAACATGTTCAAGCTAAGATATTTGCAACTGTACAAGGTGCCATATATTACACAAAGCTTAGCGATAAAATCATCTTACAATCATTATGGTAAGAGCTAGCTTGCGAAACTTTTAGCAGAGCATTCTATCACTACAAAGAGCAGCAGAAGCAGAACATCATTGAAATGTTTGCTTTTGAATGCTTTAATCAAGTCTACATCACTTAAGAGTGGAAAAGCGAGAAGACACACAAAAATAAATAAATCACCCAATGAAAGGAGGTGCACGAGTTATCACATAAGCCTTTCACTCAGCTGACCCCAAACAGCTGTTTTGACTGGCTTAACTTCCTCTACAGAGCCACTGGGGGCAGGTCAGAGATGCGTTCTAAGACCAGCCAATACATCAGACGGTTTGTTTACACCATTAGAGGTCAGCAGTGCAGTATTGATTGGAAAATATACTCTCAAGAGCAGTTTATTAAAAGACACCTAACGCCGGGCCAGTAGTACTGTCAGAGACTCTGGGGAATGCGCGTGAATTGAATATTCTTGCTGATAAAGGAATAGAATGCTTTTTAAAGGGGGCTGTCTGTTTAAATCAGGTCATTGTGTCACTCCATGCCATGCATTTGTTTCACAGGAAGGAAGGTTCAGGTAGAGGGGATGAACGAGGGAGGGCAACGTCTCTGATCTTCACAGAGCAGTCACACCCATGTATCCGTCACAAACAAAAAAGCAAGTGCTTTATATGGGAGCCAAGAAAAGTTCACTAACTGCAACTCATACTTGACTGCAACAATAGCTGCTGCACCTTAGAACATTATGAACTGTATTAATAGCGCACACAAATTGGTTATTAAAAAAGAAATGATTAGAATGTTGAGTCACGGGAGAAAAGGGAAATGCAGCTAACATAAATGTTAAAATATTTGTTTGTGACTTGGAATACATATGTCTATTTCATTTTAACTTGAGTTGAAAAAAAAGTTCATGGTTGCTTTTATTTGTGATTTTTTCTTTTCAGTGTGTTTACTTTATAGACAAACAAAGGTGATATAGATGAAGCAAATTCAGTTACCCCCTGGTAATAGCTGATTTACTAACAAAATAAGAAATAATGTGCCAGAGTTTCTTTTTACTGTTTATTTCGCATGCATTGCATTTCAGTATTTTAAATAGGCTGCATTTAGTCTAATAAACAATTGTAGTGCTGTCCAATGACATTTTCAATTTTTTATTTATTTATTTACTCAAAGAGGAAACACCTGACACAACATTTGCGTAATAGCAAAAGAAGCAGGTATTTCATGATCAATTTGTAAAGTGAATGATTCATCGGGTTACTTGATCCGTTTCAAGCCACTCATTCGACATCTGGCGTCAAATGATACCGTCAAACAAAGACTAAAAATTTAAGTAAATTAATAAATCATCACGCTTATGTATCCTTTATTTCTTGAAAGCTAATTTACCCATCTTTCTATCCCCTTACAGGCTCTTACCTGAGCTCTCCAATAATTCATAACTAACAAGCAGCTCACATATTCTAGCGCAGCATCACTATCGCCATCTGCCTGCATCTTATGCTTTCACGCGTTCACTTCGAGTTCATTTATCTTAATTATGGCAACACTGCATCATGAGACGGTTTAGTTTAACTTAACACAGTTATGAACCATGCACAGGTCCGTTGAGTCTTTTTGAGGCGCCTGATATGACATATCTGACCACAGAAGCATCCATCAATGGAGCGCATGGACTTACCTGGAGCGTTTAACGCGACCAGCAGGACTATCCAAAAAGTCGCCAACATCGCCATCGCGCTTCACGCCTTGCGCCAAATATCCGATCTGATATCGCGATCTGCAAAGAGCGATCCGATGATTCATGCAACTTCAACACAATCCACTTCTGGCAACCCTTCACTATACGACAGAAAGTCAACTGTCACTAAGACTGCATTCAGTGCAACGTCTGCAGAAGAGTTTAGTACAGCCAGGAATCTAGATCAAATCCAAAGCCCGAATATAAGATGCTCATCGACTCTCTGTGATTCTGCAGATGAAAAGTCCGCTCGACGAGGCGGATAAGAAGCAGATAAGTTCAGGGATCCTGCATCCCAGGCGTTGAATCCAGTGCGGCTGTTCAAACCCCTCAAAACAGAAGCTTAATAACAGTGCCCTGAATAACGGGGCGTTTAATGCATCCGATCCGTTTGCTCCACAATACAAGTACGTATAATAAGATTCTTCAGTACTTTTTTTGCGCAGTAGTAACCAGAATATGTCCTAGAAGTCCCAACGGTCCCGGTCTGTTTCCTCAGTTTGGGGATTATCAGATTATTTTTTTGTTGGGTGCTGAAGATGTATCAACGGACGCGAAATCCGTTCCGATTATTTTTTTCCCCCCGAGGAAACGGACTGATTCTCCAGAATATGGCAACAATTCCGTGGTTTGGCGCACTTCGGGCACTGCTGCCACAACCTGAACTGTTCTAGTGTAGCTGATACAAGCGCGAGCAGAGATCCGAATCAGGGTGACGTCAGAAAAGGGCGGGGCTTACAATAGCTTGAAGCTGGAGTAGGAGGATTTAGTCCATTGTTGCCATGTCCGTTTATAATAAGCGGCTCGGTGCTTGTTTTAGCTCGCAAGTATGAGCAATGGTGGTCTACTACAGTATGTGTGGGTTATTTCCACAACACAAGCAGGTTTCTGAGGTTTGCTGGTACACAAATAGCAGATGTCGAATATACCCACTGACTGTTTTATCCAAGATGTATTCAATGTCTTAATTAAGCTACCATAGTTTCTTTCCCCTGTTGTCACATTTTGAGGGTGTTCACACTGACAGTGACTCGAAGGGACGAAGCAACTTACTGGACATTATTCATATTCAGAGAGAGTTGGCGATTTACACTGACGCGACTGAACGGGAAAAAGTAAATGTAAATAAGCAGCAACATGATGCACGCCTACCAGCAGTAAGAGTGGACCACCTTATGATAAAGATAGCATGGCAAAGCAAAAAGTCCTACTAGAAACTTAATTAATCACTGTCATTGTGAACAGGTATTTACCAGTCCCTCTCTTATTTATTTGTTTAATGCAATACAATACCTTAAATAAAAATAATAAATAAATAGGTTAAGCAATTAACAATCATCCATAATATTGGAGAGTTAAAGAGAGACAGATATACATATATAAGAAATAAATAAATAAAACTGTGCACACTTACTTTTGTCAGCTCAGACGATGTGTTTTCCCGATTGAGATCTGGCAACACTGATGTCGTCGCCATTGCGCAAAGTTAACTCTGAGGGGAGGATTAAGTTCGCAGACATGCTGAAAAATATATGCGTAAAGAGATCTAATGCATGATATACAGGAAGATATTAATATGAGATTATGATTTGTGAGGTAAAATGTTGTTAATAATAACTCATTTTATCTTCCGACTGCTTATATTCCACCTTTTATTTATCCAAACAGGAACACTCAAGACATGTCAACTTTAAAAGACTTTGCGGTCATAACACTGCGGGTTGAAGTCAGCCGTTTGCTTCACTCTCTTCACTCCCATGTAAATTAAAATTTAATTTATTTTTAGCATTTGTCAACAGTCGTAAGTCTTCCCGTTTCATAAATCTATGTCAGGTTGGACAGTCAGTGTGACAGAATATGGGGTGATTGAAGAGGTGGAAGTAGTAAAACACTTCCCTCTGCTGGTCACCCTCTCATGAGTTCCTCTGGGCAAACCAGACAGGGCATTGACAGCGATTTGGAAGTTTATCGACCATCACATCAGTTTACTTCACGTGAAGACGAGTAACTACGCATTGAAGTCAGCGTTGCCAGATCTCGCATATATAACATATATATAGCCTATATGTTTTGCATGGGAGTTATTTTTTAAGTAAATATTTCAAATACATTAATACGTCAATGTCATTGGCCAAGGTCAGATACACTCCAGAGTATTTATATAGGCCTACAAGATCTGAGGATTTGAAGGGATCCTCTCTTCAGTATTTTTTCTCATGGGCCTACCTTTGACCCACTCACTCACTGCTCCTCTCTAAGTAAGAGGGTACAAAAAATAGCATTAACCTACACAAAATGTGCGTTAAAGGCTAAATGGGTGAAATAAGTAGAAATTCAATAAGATGCTGGTAGAAATTTTAACAGTGATGAAAGGAAAACAAACTGCTCAGATTATAAAGACGATATAGTGTGGTCAAAACAGCAGTTGTGAAAATTTGACAGAAATATTTATGTTTTATCAAGACCAAAATTAATAAGATAGTAAACATAGATACAGATCTGACTAAATTCTCACGCCACTGTAAAATAGTAGATATACATGTGACTACATGTGCACTGAATTATAAGGGAATGCAGCAAGGTCTGACTTTTTATGTATTTTTTTTTGTGTGTGTGTGTGTGCCTGCCACCTTTAAATAACAGGTTCTCCTTCATCTGGACCTCTTTATATTTGTATCATTTATTTATTTATTTATTTATTTTTTTTGTCACTATCATGTATAAATAATGTAAAGCAGTCCACAAATTTATCTTCAACAATATAAATGATGCAGCAAAATATCTACTGGCTGACACAATTTTAGCATCAAACGGTATATATATCATCATACCATCCAGCCCTGCTCCCACAGTCACAATAATCTTGAAATGAGAAAGTGCTAGTAACAGATGCCGTTTTCATGTGATGATTTAAAAAAAAAAAGACGACGACATTGAACTCCTTATTTAAATTAAATGCACGCACAAATCTAGTTTCCCATGCACCGTGGGTGGGAGTTTCTCTCAACAATTTACAAATTGGAATGAATGATTTTATTCATCAAAACATCCATTCTGAAGTGTTGATGGAACAACACTGTTTAGTTTGTAGGATCTGGTGTTTGATGCATGGAGGTGTTTTTACTCATAGAAGAAAATGAGAGCCCCAAAACAACCAACGCTTGATCTATATGCTCTGTCCAAAGAAACAGACAAAGGAATATGAACAACCCACTTCTTCCATTGCACCATTCGACCCACGAAACAAACACATGACTCGTAAAGCTTACCCATTGCATGAGAGTTCAACCCCTTTTCTGTTTGTTTCTACAATAAACAGACACTCCTTTCTCCTCCCATTTTCTTTGCCACTAATACAAATGTGCTAGTTTAGACACACACAAACAGAGTTTAGCCATCCGTTGTGTTGCTGCGTGAGGATGTATGTGCACACATCTCTAAACATCACGCCCGTGGGAGATGAAAAACAATCACAAATACACAATATTTATTACAGTTTGTTCCACCACAGTTTCAGCAATCACAGCTGTGCACTGAACGGTTTTCAGCAGCGGAATGGGATCACATGGACATTTGAGTCTCTTAAATTATTTAATGGGCGCTGAACGGGCCACCTTGTCGATATTGTGTCCGCCGATGTATATGTGTCAGAATTACAGAAGCTTTACACTCTGATGAACCTCATTTATTCGAATCAACACTAATGATTGGATATTACTCAACTCCTGACTGATCTAATGATTATGGAGTAAGGCTATATGCATACTTACACACTACATACAGCAAAAAAACGGTATGTGAAAAGATTAGTGCGTCCCAAATTCACAGTAGGTGAAGAAAATAATGACTTTAAACTTCCGGCAAGATTACAAAAAGTGTGCATCCAATGGACACTCTATCCCATGAGTCCATAGGAGAGGAGTTGATAATAGGTCACTATATAGAACATACATTTTTACTGGTAACTAAGTATTTAAAAAAAAAATGCAGCTTCTGCTATGAATAATAAATCTGTTTGAGTAAGATTGCGCAAAAGAATATTGATCATAATGCATAAAGATGCTTCTTGCACTGTCCTGTTCATATTTAGAATGCAATGACAGTGTTTCATCCAACAAACAACCTAAAAGCACTGTAAGGATAGCACTGCAGACTTCACACGCAGTGCTTCGAGTCATTTTGCGCGTCCCAAGAGCAGAATGATGTATGGTGTATCTGGACTGTGTCAGGATCTGAGCGATTTCCAGGAAGTTAGAGAATAAAAGAATGTGTTTCCACTTTGGATGTCACCGTTAAATTGATTTCTCTGGGACACAGCAACAGTGTTAGGACGTGTTTATCATGACCAACAATGCCGTGTTGTAGATATGCAGCTTAGGCAGCAGTTGAAACCCAATACATATGACTGAATTTGTAATTGACATTCAATACAAACAAACATATGATACGCAGGATCAGAAGTCCAAATTGAGTAGAGCTTGTTCCTACATATCTCCAATTTCAGATGAGACAGCATTGCACTGTTAATAAAAGGTTATTTACAAGTAATATTATGCTACATGTCTTAATGATCTTTTAAGGTCAAATTAACATGGCCATTTTCTGCCTTTTAAACCAGCCCTGTCACACTGTTTATGCATTGGTATTAGTATGAATCTTTTACAGGCATTTTACATAGTAAGATATTAGTAAATATATTTGCATAGCTAAATTTTTCTACCATTTTGTAGTTATATGTTTGATCTCTTAAACGGTTCATTTACAAAATAGTATAAATGATTCCATCAATTACTGATCCTTGTGTTGTTCTAAACCTGTACGTCCTTTGGTTTTCTTCAGAACACAAATTAAGATATTTTTGATGCATTCCAAGAGCTCTCCGACCCTAGACAGCAAGGATATCTGCAAACATATACAGTGACAATATTTACATATATGATACTTTCTAAAATGGCCCCAGGGGGACATGGAGTAATATCGAACCAGTCGTACCACATGGAAAATTTTAACAATATCTTGTTTTCATCTAAATCTCTTAGATATCATCTAAATTAGCTTGTGTTAGAAGATGAGTGAATGTCTTATGGTTTTGGAACGACATGAGGGTGAGCAGTTAATGACAGAATTAATCTTTCGTGAACCCTACCCCCAAACCTAAACATATTGTAAAACAACGTACAGTTTACATTGTGGTATACACACACACACACATATATACAGTATATATATATATATATATATATATATATATATAAATTCAATGACCAGTTTCTATGTACCATATAATTTTTTTTTCACAAAATACATGCAGTCTAAATATTTGGATTGCAGTGCCCAAATGAATTGGATTACCTTTTACATGACAGAAGATATATCATTTTATGTCACAGTTTCTGTCACAGCATATTTAGAAAACTTATTTTCCGCAAATGTTAATGTATTTGAAGATTTAGTCAAAGTGAGATGTATTGACAATGAAAGGGGAGAACACAGGAGGGTAGGAGTGAGGACAGGAACGGCAGATGGCCGCTGACCGACCAAGGCGGAGCCGGAGGGACGATGGAACTGGAACGGCTCTCCTGACTACGAATGCAGAACAGAATCCGCAAGAATCAGGGACGGCTCTCCTGGCCGTGAACGCGGAATGGAATCCACGGGGCACTGGAACGGCTCTCTGGGCCTTGAGTGTGGAACGGAATGCGCTGGAAACTAGAACGGCTCTCCTAACCGTGAATGCTGAACGGAATCCACGGGGAACTGGAATGGCTCTCCTGGCTGTGAATCGGGAACTGGCCTTGGGAGGCGCTTACATGGGGCTGGCACTGGATGGCACTCAGCATGAGCAGGCAACGGCGGGCGTTCTTGCGGCGCAGGAATCGGACGGTGCACTTGTGATGCGGGAATCGGACGGCACTCCTCTAATGGGGCTGTTGGCGGGATATTGGACGGTGGGATGGCTCCGGCCCGGATGCTTCCCAGGGGCAATGTAACAGGCCCCGAGCCGGAACATACAGATGATGGCCGCATCGTCCATTGAGGCCACTCTGACCAGCTGAAAGAACTCCTCAGGATAAGAGTAAAAGGGGAGGTCCTTTTGGCCTTTTTTGGTGCAGAGGGGGGTGGCAAACTCTATTGCTGATCTTTTAGGTCCGGTCTTCTGTCACGACACACACTAGAGAGTGACGGAGGAGTTAGTCAGAGTGAGGTTTATTAACAGTGCAAGGGGTGAACACAGAAGGGTAGGTGTGAGGACGGAGGTCAGGGAGATCCAGGTGGAGAGAACCAGGTCCTTACCAGTAGCAGAAAGTCAATAGAGTGGGCACACAATAGAGCGGGATGTCAAAGGAGCAGTGGAGGTCTGGAACTGAGATCAAACTACACTCAGCACAGCAATACTTATGGAGGGAGAGAGCATACAGAGTTTAGTCTGGCTTGATCAACGATGTGACCGGTAGACCGGACAGTGAAAGTTTAAATTTACGCGCTGTTGTGGCGACGCATGACATGTGACAAAATCAATATGGCAGATGTAGTACGTCCGAATTCCATTCATACTACCCACATTCATACTATACAGAACTTACTTTTTAACGGTTGGGTACTACGTTCAATTTTAGTAGTAGTACCTACTTAAGCAGTATGTGATTTCGGATGCAGACCTGGTGATTGGGAACGTGCGAAGGAAGGTGCAGGTGATTGTGATGATTGAGACTCCCTGACATTAAGTAAATAAGTCAAATGCATTAAAACAAATTCCACCGTCTCCAATCTCACTGATCGTAAATGCAAAAGCTTCAGCTGATTAATTCAGTGAATTCAATTTTCAGAAATTAATATTCTTACATTTGTTCATCTAAACAAATTATTTATACATAAATATGTAATGTTTTAGATGTTGTCAGTTGTACTTTGGTCTAAATATCTGGCTGCTGCACAGTGCTGTAAGATTTATCTTATCTATTGTAATCGGCATATTATCAATTTCCTCTTTGCTCAACTGTGTTTTTTTCACTCCATAAGAAAATGGACATGTGGCGTGAGAACTTGAGAGTTAGAAGCCCTGTTTTAATACATCAGTATGACATGTTTTATAGTTAATTTACATGTGGTAGAGACAAATTTTATTAGTGAGATCACATTGTTTTGACCCATAGAATTGAAAGGGCTGCCCCCCCTTTAAGGCTTTTAAGACCATGTAAACATCATCGGCCCATCCTTCAACAACAGCCTCTTTGCATCTGCATCACATCATAACAGGTTCACAAAACGGTCAATGCTTAAATGTGCTGGACAAACTGTCAATAGTATATTCTTCTGCTGCTGATGGTGTTTAGAAATAATACATCAAACATATTCCCTCATTATTGCTTTGCAGAAAGACTGATGTTGAAGTAGACTACACTATAGAAAAATACTTTATAATAAGTAAACTTGACATGCCTAAGTGGAAGGTTATGCCTATTTTTAAACATTAGAATTCTAGAAATCTGTTGATCTCTCTTTCTCTCATGATGTGATTAGCTTTCCCTACGTCTGTTCATTTTGAAGTTCTTTTAAAGTGCCCCTATTAAGCCATTTTAAAGGCTGCTAATATTGTTTTATGAGTCTCTTAAAACAGGTTTACATGTACACAAGGTGAAATAGATTTAATTTGACCACATTTCTAAATAGTTCATAAACGACTCATTTGAAGCAGTTGGAAGAATCAGTCTGTCTAAACCCCGCCTTTCCGTGAGCCCTCACTGCTGTGATTGGTCAGATGGCGCAGTCCTTTATGATTGGTCTACTGCTA
>JAUMHQ010000081.1:4170714-4185761 GCA_032361165.1 Enteromius paludinosus
CTCAGCCCGTCCCCGACAGTGCATCTGCTCCTCTCTACTGAACATCCAGCAGCGGCCCTGACTGCAAAAGCCACAGTCTCCTTCACATATCCAAGGTCCGGACACCTCTCCGAGAGACCTTGATAGGTGAAAAGAATTCCCCTTGGGGCAAACTCCCTGTGTTTTAGTCAGTCTCATGTGCAACTACCCTGAGGTAATCACGCTGGCCGCTGCCGCCGTAAGGCCCAACAGACTTTGAAATTGTTTGACCGTGAGTGAACAGCCTTGTTTTATTCTCCTGACTGTAGCCAGAAGCACATCTACAGTCGTGCCCTGCATCAAGGTGGAATTCCAAGTTTGTTGAAGACTCTCTTCTACCACTAAAGTAAGCCCTTTGACACGTGTATCCTGCACTGGCCGGGAATCGAACCCGGGTCTCCCACGTCAAAGGTGAAAGTTCTACCACCTTAGCGGTAACGCGGGAGACACACGCAGGCTAACAGGGAGACTGTTTTAGTAGCTGCTCTCCCCGGGGAGAAGTAACCGTGATCAATGGCACTTCACTGCCTGGAGAGATGCCGCTAGATCTAATCGGGTGGGAAAGAAATAGGGGAACACCCGTTTCAATCACTTTCATTAGATCGCTCTGCGATCCCCTTGAATCCATACGCCGGTTCGCCTCCGCGACAGCGGGGTCTGCACCACGAGGGACGCCAAAAGAAGCTCCTTCCGAAGAGAGAGCTCTCCTACTGATGTTAGATTTGATCGGATGGGAAAGAAATAGGGGATCACCCATTTCAATCACTTTCGTCAGATCCCTCTGCGATCCTCATGAATGCAAACACCAGTTCGCCTCCGCGACAGTGGGGTCTGCACCACGAGAAATGGCAATAGACGCTCCCTCCTCCGAGAGAGCTCTCCGCAGCACGGACAGTCCCCTCTCTCTTACGAACTCGGTACTGGACCCGGCTGATCCAGTTGGAAAGGAGAAAGAGGATCGCTCGTCTCCTTTTCCCCTGATAAATCGACCTATAATCCATATGAGCACAGACGCCGGTTCGCCTCAGCGACAGCGGAGCCTGACCCACGGGGAATGCCCACGAAGCCTCCCTCCTCAATGAGAGCCCTTAATGAACGGACAGTAGCCCGTGTGAGCTTGTTACAGCATGGGCATTCCCCTCTCTCGAGAGCGGAAACCACACGCTGCCTTTCCACTTAAACAAGCCACACACATATCATGTTTCGAATCAGCAGGAGTTTAGAAGACGGTGATGTTTTGGCGCTCACACATCTTTCTAAACCGCCTAATTTCTTGACTAGTTTTCTCTCTGTTATAGTTAATTTTTAAACTAGAGACAAAGAGTTTCGTTTGTTTTTCAGGATAGCTGCGACAGACTCACAGAAAGAGTGCGCTGAATGAAAGAAGCTGATGAGTAACGTGCTGCACCTGGGCTTTATAGCTTCGGGAGTCATGACGTCACCGCCTAAAATGCCGGAGCCCTTATATGGATAGATTCACAGCTGTTTCAGAGCGTGGCTAACACCGAGGTGTTTCCCAAAGCGTATCAAGGCAGTGTTGAGTTCCTGAAAAGGTACTATACTGACACTGACATTACTAGAGGTGCTTTCTTAGAGTATACGTCAACTAGTTAGCAAGGACTACCGTGGAAAGTGCTCGCAATTTGCTTTTGTAAGCGAATCAGGCACACTTCTAAGTTGTGAACTACAGCATTGTATAATGCATAACACTGCATCGAACATTGTTTATCATTACTTAAACTAATGAGAGAGACAGACAGTCAAGCTGCATCAATCAAAATGTTTAGACTACATTAGGCCCACAGCTGAACAACAGAACTACAGAAACGTAAGTCAGACGTCAGCCGGTGACCAAGACATGTGCAGGGTTGTTACACAACATAACGTACACAAATACGTATTTTGAACGATGGCTAGAAAATACAATAATCAATTATTAATCATACTTACAGGTAGAAGTTCAGAGGAGCAAGCCGCTCCACATAAACTGGGCACTGATCCATCTTTTAAGACCAAGCGTTTGGTAAATATCACATTGTACTCCAAGATTGGAAAAGCAGTCATCAGTAAAATGAGGCGAACACAACACAAGACTGAACTGCTGAGGTGTTGTTGAAAAATTTAATGTTAACCTCTCATTCTTTGTAGATTCATCTTTCAGCAGCGCATATAACTCAAAGTTGCTCTCACAGGATACAGCGTCTTCTTGACGTGATGTAATCCATGTGGAAATTGTAATGTTTCTGGGCGGGCAAGTTGTTCGCGGTGTAGAACGTGGGCGGACATTATGCAAATATATGACTTAGTGACGTGGTTCCGTAACGGAAAAAGATTCAAATTGCTAATTCAAATTGCTCCTTTTTTTTGATAGACAATAACTTTATTCATGCACCTTATTTGTGCACTGTCGGCGTCACGACTTTGCAGATAGTTTATGTTCACAGACCTATGTGTCACAGCTACATGACACACTGCATGAAAGATCATATTTGAAAAGGCATAAACTTTAAAACTTCCTTCATTGACCTTGAGCTGAAATGGCAGTAAATACATAAAACTCATGTTTTGTAATAAGACCAGTACTATGAAGTAGTTTGTGCTTTGCATGGTTTTGTGGAAAATAAAAAAAGAACTGGATCACATTTAAAGACTAAAAAAAACTGGAGGCTTGGTGAATCTCAGACAGTCACAGTCTGTATGTGAATCACAATCTGATTCACATACAAGTACTATTATGAGCATCTTGGATGATTCATTCAAATGAATTCTCACAAGTCTGCAGATTTAAATGTCTTTCTCTTTGTTTTTCTGCTGTCAGAACAATGCACCAACGGTTGATATCAACATTTTGAAGACTGTATTTTGGATTCCTTTATTCTGTGGAACATGCATTATTGTATGTTTTAACAAACAGCAGGCAAGACGCGTTTAGATGACTTGTTCAGTTATTGTGCAACTGATGATCACTGTAATTTTCTTCAAAAATAACTAGTTTGTTGTCAGCAGGTTTTAACATGTACATTTTTCTGTTGTTGTTTAAGAAAAAACAGGCATCTAAACGTAGACGTCACACTGAAGATGCAAACACATGATGTCCATTGTACAATTCTTACTTGATTCCACTGAAGCTTACCCATATTAAGACAACAGTATTAAGGAAACATGCCAACTGCTTATTAATTAAACTTGAATGTGTGTACAAGTACACAAAAACCATATTCGGTGTTGGTCTGACTATTTAGCCATGACTGTAAGGCGAAGTCAGTGCCATCTGCCCGCTCAACTACCCACCATCTGGGATGCATTTGCCTTTCAGTCCGTGATATCACTTCATTGGGTGTTTATTAGTGCTGCAGCTCCCCGTTGTTGAGACTCTGTAGGGGGGAAACTCACGCAACTGTCGGGTCAATGCTTTGAGAGTCTGCTGTGATTACAGGTGAGACAACAGAAAGCACATCAGCCCGCTTTGTCAACTAATACAGACCCACTGACAGAAGCTTTGAGCACTCAGTTAAAAGTATAATAATAGTTGACATGTAACTACATTTAAAATAAATGCAAAGATTATGTTGCATAATTTTTATTTGCATGAGAAAAGAAAAAGGTGGAGGATTGCTTTGGAGCACTTTTCACTCACTTTTCACTAATTGCAAAGGAAGGGTAACTAACACACTGAATTAAACTATTCTGATGTAGAAAGATATGTTGTTGTAAAACAAGAAGAAAAACACTTTTTTGACACCTACTGTATGCTTTACCTGATACATGCAAAAAATTCCTGATTATGTTCTTTTCTTTTTAACTGAGACTGTCAGAGAAAGCTGAGCACCATGGCCCTTCCGACATGTCGTGCATAAAGCGTTAGGGCCCTCTAGCAAATGCAGACCTGGGGCACCCAGGCCCAGAAGCGCATGCTTCAAAAACCAGTCACTTAACATGAGGACTCTCAGAGAGTCCTCAGAGAGGACCCTCCGCACAAAATGTTCCTGGTTAATGCAATTTAAGACGGTAAAACTAGTAATGCTTGTACATTTGAAGCCTCAGTCATGACATCCATGTATCTGCTGCTGCTTGAAATATCCATGTTTGCTTTTGCCAGTTAACAAAGCGTGTGAAGGGTTTTGACTAGTGTGTCTTCTGGCTCCCTTCTTCTGTGTGACAAACAAGGGTCAGAAGCATAAAAAGTTGTGCAGTGCCACCTTGGGTATTTCTGTTTTTCACTGAGCACCATAGAATCAGCACTGAAAAGTCATGGGCACAGTTATTTTTGCCTCTGATCTTACTGAATATTCTTTTGGGAGTTTTCCTGTCAGACACAAAATTAATGGGAAGAGAGTATTAAAATGTATCATGCAACGCAGTCTACTAATGTTTGTGCTTGTCAAATTTCATTTTTGGCGTCATTATTCAACACCCAAAAAAGTGCATGTTTTAGGCGTTAATTTGCTCTGCTCTTGGTAGATTGTGCTGGTTATAATGGAAATCATCTGGCTGGGTCTGTGTTCTTTAGTGTGTGCTTTGTTAGTAGATTACACACAAAATTTCCTCCTGTCTGCACCTTTATGGACTTTTATTTTCTAACACTAATTTGTCCTATTTAGTAAATCTAGTAGACTTAAAATGCATTCACACCATATTCCTTTAATTTACGAGATTCCAACTTCATGTCCCCGTAGAACTCGTGATTCTAACTTGTGATCTTTTTGAGAGCTACAGCTTGTATCACTTGTGCAACTTATTCTACTAACCCTAAACCTACCCTAACAGTCTACTCTGAGTGAGTAGGCATGTATTAGCAAATTAATGTCTAAATAAATTAGATTAATAATTAGATTAGAGTGTCTAAAGTGGACTGTCAAAATAAGGTGTAACCATAGGTCAAAATGGAGCAAACATTTTTGAACTTCTGAACCGATTCATTATTCAGTTTCTCTTGAAGTGCATTACTTGACAAACTTCAAAGATGAGCACAGAATGCCAAGTGACCATTCATGCAATCACAGCAAACAATAGGACCACCCAACTACATGTCAATTAAAATACCTGTACTCACTCCTAAAATTAAAATACAGTAAATGTATACTATGTGGCACATGTTTTTGTGTTTGGTCTGGGTTTATATTTTGTTCCGTTCAAAATTAGTGCCTCCGATTAATTAATTTTGGCTTTGTTCTTGTAAAGCCCAATCTGTCTCTGCAGCTCAAACACTCCGACATCCTGCTGTATGCATGAATATTAATGAAAATGCAAGGGAAAAAAAACCCTGAAATGACTGATTGATTAGCAAAAGCCCTTGTATGAGGCCAGTAATTCTGTGTGAAACCTGTTTGCTCAGACATCTTTATAAAACTAGAATGGTCAAATCCCAGAATGACCAATTTAAAATCCAACCCGGACTCTACCCTAAGGCTGAACTTTTATTTCCTTATTTTAAAAGGATGCATCTTTAACATTCTGTTTTGTCGCCATTCATTGGGTACTACTTATGTTTTAATTATGTTTTATACATAAACTATGATACATAATTTATGTATCAGCTGTGTTATCTATCACCATTATGTTGGAGAGGTATATCTTGGAATCATCTGTTTTAACTGCAGCTAACTGCAACTTTATTTTTATAATTGAAAATTAATCTGTCTTTTCACTTTTTTTCACCTTGATTTGTCTTAATTGTGACATTATATGACACTGTCACGCCGTAGGCGTTGCATTGTGTCTTGCTTACCTGTCTGTCGACTCATGTCCTTGTTGATGTCCAGTTCCATGTGCTTTTCTGTTTGTTTTCATCCGATTCCCCATGTGGTCCACTCATTTGTAACCCTGCCCTTGTAATCATTGTGTTATCTATTGCCAGCCGTGTTTCCACAGGTGTCCTGCATTGTCCTTCTGATTCGTCTCTGTATAATTATCATGCCCCATGTCTTGTATCCTCGTTGGTTGTTAACGTTACATGTATGCTCGTGTGTCTCGCATCGCTCTTCACACTTTCCTTGTTTTGTTGCTTTCGTGAATAAATGTTCTTATTTCATTCAAGTCCTGCCTCTGAGTCCTTCCTGCCTGGTTCAAGGAAGCGATAGCGCGAGATTTCACCGTTGTCGCTTGACAGACACAATGTGAATTCATTTCTTTAAAAAATTAACCATTTTTGAAATCTCACAGGTAAAAAAGTGTCAATAGTCCGTTGCTAATACTGTAACAATAGTATAGCCTCTAATTCACCTGTACCCTAAATGAAATAAAGTGTGCTTATCTAAAATATAAATAAATGAAAATAAACTGACAATATATCCCAAATACATTTGACAAAGAGAACTAAACAGAAAATGAGATACAAAAGGACCTTAATGCTTTATATAGTGTTGCAGAATTGCAGCTACCTTATTTTTCTTTCTTTTTTAAACTACATTCATCCATCCATCCATATTTCATACCACTATCTTCTCCAGGGTTGCAGTGGGAGCCTATTTTAAACTGCATTGATTAGAATAATAAATATGCTAATTAGGTTTAAATACTATTCATTTAATAATACTAATTTGGAGAATAGTTTATCAGAAGTCTTCAGAAGTCTGACAGTGGTAGCTCAAGAGACATCCTTAAATCATCCCATTTGGTGAATTACAGAACATGGCTGGACATGGATAAACGAGCCATTAGGGTATCAGCTGGGATAAAGCTCATCCCTTTCCGTGAGTGTTAAATGCATATTATCATGCATGGACATCTTTTTTTTTTTTGTACCTTCACTAGCAATTTCTCTGTGAAGTGAGTCCCACACAATTATATGTTCGAAATGTTTACATATAATGGCAAGTTCTACATATTAACTGCATGTATTATCATATGTTGCCCTAGTAATCACTGAGAGGCTACCCAGCTTATGTTAATACTGTTCACAAACTGCCTTACAGACTTTAGATTTATTGCTCCAAAATGTATTATCTCATTCTGACCTTGCTGGTCCATTAAAGTGAACGCTATTAAAGATGAATATACTGATAATCCGATGAGTACATATGGCTGCAGAAGGAAGACCAGAGCCCCATCAGGAGCAGCAGAACACAGAACATGTTATGCTCAGATTAAAGAAGACTGGTTTGTTAATGCTCCCAACACCCCTGGAGACCTGTGTTGTTAACACTAATCAGTTATTGATGTGAATGTTCACAGGGAGAACTCACACCATCAGCATGAAACTGTACAGATGTGATACTGTGTCTTCTGTGGATTGGATATCACACGGTTTATGTTCTTTAACAACATTATTGGCGAGAAAACAACAAATGTGAAAATAAGAAGCATCCACCTTTTTGTTTATTTAGTTGATTTATTTTTTTGATTTATTTTTTTTTAATAAAAACTCACACTATCTTACAATTCCTGAAATCAACATCTGTAGTCTCATTTTCAGCTGGAATTTTAATTGTATTTAGATTATTAGCTAGTCTAACTTATTTGAAGCTCTCAGTGAATTTAGCTATGCTATGCTTTTTTGACCCACAAATAAGTTTTAGTGCCACATAAAAAACAACAACAATGATTACTAAATTAAAGTAAATAATATTAAGAGAATAAATGTCACAGAACATTGGTAACACCACTTTTTGGTATATAAAGTTTTATACCTTATATGAAGTAAACAATTGATATAGCTTTAGCATGTAATTACTCTGGTGTTACACAGCAGCAGTCAATAACTTAGCTTTACACATAAATTGTGGTTGGTATTACACTTTATATTAAGTGGACAGTTCTTGATGAGTTTCTGGTACAGTGGTGCACCAACTACTCCCACTTTATATATCACTAAAACTACTCATCTCCACACCCTGCATCACCCCCTGTTCCAATTACTCTTATACATGCTGTTTTTACAAAATGTAGTTATATAATTCCTGTTGCACATTTGTACTTACACATACCATTCTGAGGATTGTAACACATGTGTAATAACACACATTTTTCATCTGGTTCAACATCGCAAATATTCTCTCAAAACAATAAAACGAAGGCATGTGAACAAAATTCAAGTTTTGGCAATTTGCTGTCCATATTAATCCCCTGTGGCAATTTTTTTAATCTTTAAACTGCCTGACAAAATATTACAGAGTAATACAATGTAGAAAAACTTAACGTGCTATAGTATATTTAAAACAGTAATATTAAACATTTAAAATTCAGTCATCTCTGTATTAATAATCTGTAGTTTACAGAGTTGTCATATTATGTTAAAAAAAGTAATTAGTTACAGTTACAAATTACCCCTTGCCAAAACTTAATTGAGTTAGTAACTCAGTTACCACACTGTAAAAGTAATTAGAACTGAAAGTATTTTTATGTTTTGAAGTGTTATGTTCTATAACCCCCTTTACGTCAAAGATGTTTACAATAACCGATTGAAGAATAAAAACTGTATTTTAGAACATTTGCTATTTATTTGAGTTTAGCTTGCAGCCTGCCATATAATATGCCTAGAAATAAAAGACACAAAAAAAAAATTGAAAATAAAATTAATGTGCAAAATTAAGACAAATATAGACTTGGATAAAAAGAAACAAAGGAAAATCTAACCTTTAAGTACTGCAGTTACTCTGTAACGGTATATTAGGCCTACTGCACAATAAACAGAACACTATCATGCTCATTATTTGTGAAAATAAATAATGTTAACACTTTGCATTTATGTGCAAACATAGAGTGCATGATACTTATACATTATTGGCTTTAATTTTGACGAAGGAGAAGTAGTGACGATACTTCCAGTTTGAGCATGCTACCTTTGATTTTCCCTGGCTGGTCGCCATTGTCACTGTCTAGTGTAATCAGAGGTAGTAGAAGTCAAAGTGTCAGTTAGCATACAACAAGACACCATGGGCACTGCCTCCGCCCACCCAGCCAATCATCATCGCATTTGCAATGGCGTCATCATTATCTCTCGTCAGGCAGCTGATAAAGCCAAAGCTTGACATCTCACCAAATTTTAGTAACGCGCTAATTAACATTCTCAGTAACGATAACGCCGTTGCAAGTATGGGGAAAATAATTAATTAGATTACTCCGTTACTGAAAAAATAACGCCGTTAGTAACTCCGTTATACTTAAACGCCGTTACTCCCAACACTGGTAGTTTACATATAAAAAGCAGATGAGGCAGGAACATGAGCGCAACCCGCTTAATAGTTCATTGTTTTGCTTTCATGGTTTTCTATGGAAAACCGCTTAACGTGAAACCTTGCACACTGTGTTTTTATTCTGATTTCCTCTGCTTGTCTGTACAAAATATATATCATCAATAAGTTTACTGAATTTCACCTTTTAATATCTACATTTTACTACATTGCTACTAAAAATACGTGGCAGTCAATGGGGCAAAGCTTTCTTTTTTAATACTGCCAGGTGGGCGTTCCTATAAGGGTGTGAAGTCACATGAAAACTAGTCTTGCGTAGTCAGACCTTCAGACTGACGGCTAAACATATAATACTTTTGAGAATCCAACGTTTAATTGATCTTAATAAAAGCTTATTGTCACTTATGTAAACACAACAGTTTTTTTCCCGCAAACACACGTCCGTGCTTTGTTTCCCTGCGGACCGCAAATAAACGTGACACTCGCATCCCCTGGAAATCCGAAAAAATTAAACCAATCATTTGATGACTGTACCATGTGCATCATGTACGTTGGCTAAACGTCCCGTGGGTGTGACGCCACATCTGAGGCTGAGACTACGTGAAAACTATCAATAAGGACACTTTATATAAAGTGGGACAGTATGTTAGCCAACCCATTAAAAATAATTATTTCACATCTTTAAAGCATGATAAAATCTAATTAGAACAAAGATGTATAATTACGTTAAAGGAAAATGTAAATTTTTTTAAAGTTTGCTTTAAAGTACATTGTCTTTACGTCTAAATAATCTGTGTCTGTGTTATATGCAACTGCATTATTTTTATTATGGAGTCCAACACAGTCTCACAACCAATTTGTACTTATTCCTACAGGGTGGAAAATTCATGCTAATTTGTACAAATTCGTACGACCTCACTGATTTTGTATGAACTGTATGATTTTGTATGAATTGTCTAAACCCCGGTGACAGGTAGTTTTAGGGCCGGGTTTAGGTGTAGGTCATTCGTACAAATTATTTTGAATGGACAACTTGTAAAACACGTACGATTGACACGAGTGAGGTTGTGCAAATTTCAATGAATTAGCCACCTCGTAAAAATGTGTACGAAGTGCCGTAGGACTGGGCTGCAAATATCCTATGTCCACTGGAATTGTTTCTTGAAATGAGTATTTATGTTTTGGTGAACCTTGTAATGTGTCCTTGAACATTTTTTACATATAGTTAATTAATTAATATTACTCAGTACTTACATGCATAATTACTCTGTAACAAGGACACCTTAAAATTGTGTGAAATTCTTATAAATTATTATTATTATTTTAAAGTGTACTTAAGTAAGAAACAATCATGAAACTGTTGTCAATTTATTTAATTAATATTGTATTAATTGCAAATACAGTAGTTACAAATCAATAAATAAAAGTACACAACAAATGCACATTTAATACAATTAAGCCCTTTTTATGTTGCTCTTTACTGAGAGACTGTGGATTTTTGAAACTCCATAATACCAATCAACACACAATTCTGCAGTAACATCAGCTCATGTAGTTTGTGGAGCAGAAAGCAAAACAAATCTTTTGATCACCTCAGCCTCTCTTTTTCACTTCACATGCCCATATAATTTAGACTGTTTCAAGCAGAGAGCATCTGTACACAAAGTGTATCATTTAGACCTACTGACAGACCATCAGCCCTGCCATTTCCACATATACAGCACTGGCCACCCGGTTAGTCACTTTACAACGCACACATTCCTCGCAGCGAGTGCTTTGAAGCTTTAGCCTCAAATTAAAGATTTACAGATACACCACACGCCTGTTGTGCCCTGGCTATTCTCCTCAGCCCATATCAGTCCTTCAAATTCACAGACCTCTCCAAGTAAAAGCTTTCTAAGAGTAGGGAGAGAGAAAGAAACCGAAAATTACCAAAAGAGCACCAAAGACTTGCACCCCGCAACAGTGCACTATGGCCACCCTGTGATTACAGACCATGTGTCAACCATAGTGAAGTTAGGAATTAACATAGAAACAGGGTCCTGCTGTGAAATTAAACACTCTATACAAAGCTCAAGTGTCACAACGTTACTTGAGCAATCCTTGACTCACAATGCATAAAACCACATGATGCAAAGCATTATGGGAGATAATTCTACAGTATATATAATTCGTGCATTAAATAGTCAGTTTGATCCACTCCTCGTTAAAGATGTAACTAAGAGGTTTGAATAACAAGAAAAACCCCATTATAAAATATGTTTAGAAATAATGTTCTTTGATGAATAGTTGTTAAATTCTTCTAGTTTTTTTATTTTATTTTTATTTAAAATTACTACTTTTTTTTTTTTAATTACAATTATTTTATATTATTATTATTATACAACAACAATGAAGATGACATAATTAATTTGGAAGAAAAACCTACAATAAAAATTACAATTTCAAATAATATAATATAATATAATATAGAACTATATATTACATAATATTTTCATTATTATTATTATCTTGTGGAATATTATTAATTTATACTTGTATTAATTAATTGGTTCACTTTTTAATCCTTCATTTATTTATTTGTATTGCTGACAGAGTAGATGCCACATCATTTAAACATAACAATAGAATAAAATTAATACTAATTTATATTAAAAGTATACAAACAAATGCACATTGATATTAAACAAAATTGAATCAAATATTAAATATAACATTACATGAATTTATGACTTTTTAAAGTATACTTAAAAATGTTAAATTGTGAATATAAAGTAAAAAAAAAAAAAAAAGGTTAAGCCAAAGTTATCAAATTTAGCGAAACATCAGTTGATACCATAAAAAAAAATACTTTAATACCAGTAAATTTAATAAGCAACTGAAGCCAGGTTTGACTTCTGAGTTGGAACCAATCATCCGGAAAACATTTATTTACAGCTAGCTAGCTGCGATTCAGGGTAATCTTTGAAGTGTGTCTCTCTCTGTTGTTTCAAACCTCAGGAGAAGCCTATTAGATGTCACAGAGTATGTGTTCTTGGCTTGAAAGTGCATGGAGCAAAATTGCTTCTGCAGTGAGCAAATAGATGGACTCCCAGTTCAATGACAGTTCAACAGACCTGGTGCAAATGGAGAGAGAAAGTGACCGAGAGAGTGTTGCATGCTTCCTAGCTATGTACAAACGTGTGGAGTGAACAGTCTGGGCTCTACGGCATTCACAAACAGTCAAATTGAGCTGCACAGAAGTTAATTACATGTGTCTGTTTTTTTTTAATACAGCCTGTAAAAGCCGTTTGAAGATTAGAATAGAATAGATTAGAATTAGAATATTTCGTGGACACTAGTGCAAAAAAATTGCATAATTGACTTTCGCGTATCGCTTCCTTATTCTTTAGCAAACCAGCGAGTCAATCAAGAAACTATTTAGCAACACAGTTTGAAATTGCCAGCAGGCAATACTTGATATAACAGCTAAGTGAGAAATCGGGAGCTTTGACGGCAATGAGGTAAATTCATTACCTAACTGAAACAACATTGTCTCGATCACAGAGCCGAGGCTGTCAGAAGCCTCAGGTGTTAATTGTTTTCATCACAGGTTTTGATAGTGGTAATCTGTTTCAGTTCCAGCCCTGTTCCTGAGGACACTGCGTTGGTTTCAGAGAGACGACATGATTTATGTGACGCTCTTATCTTCTGCTTTTGTTCCTCTATTAGGCAAGAGCCTCCAGCAGGGAAAAGAGTATCTGTTAAAATACTGTGGGCATGTCACATCACTGTCACCATTCTCTCCTGGACACCCACCATTGATCTTTAGAGCCTTTGTGAGGTAAATGACTGATATACAGCACTGAAGAATTAACGGTGAAGTGATTTCCTTGATCTCCACTGAGGTTCGTAATTAATATTGATGCGTTCCCTCCGCCAGCCTGTTCAGCCTGTGTCTCAGTCGTACTTACGTGCATGAAAAGTGTGTGCAAAAATGTGTAAACTATATAAGGACCTTACTTTTCCTCCTTTTGAAATGAGAGCGTACAAGAAGGAACTTTTTAACAAAATAGATTTGATGTGAGAACACACTTATGAAAAAGAAATATAGTAAAAAATGCAAGATATGAAGTTACGCAGCCTGATATGAAGTCGCAATATATTAAAAAAAGAGTTTTGTTTTAACTGCTAGGATACAGATCATATGTTATAGCAACGGTGAATGGTAATGTAATTTTTATAAAATAATAGGAAAACCAAACTGAAACAGTATACATCTGTGTTACGAATATTCTAGTGATCATCTCTGATGAATTACAAAGTGGAAATGCTGCTATTTTAATAACTAATGACAAGTAATGTTGTAGGACGTTTTGTCCCATGTCTCAGGAGTCAGTGAAATGATTTATCATTGAATGCGAATATGAGGCAAGCACCTGAATTTCAATGAGCTCTTCAACATATCCTACAGCAGGGGTCTGTCTCAGAGCAGCAGTGTCACTGCGATCTAATGACACAAATGTGCTAGACTTTCCTACATATTAATAAGCATTCTGTCCACCTCAGCATCCCAGATTTCCCCAACAACAGCTGCTTCCAGCGATAACAGCAATTCAGACATCAGATTACGCGAGAAGATGAACTATGACACTTGTTCTGAAAATCCTAGTCAACAATTCCCCTGATTGTGTAGATCCCCATCCTCCATCATGCAGAGTAAGTAAGTTTCTTAATGTTTTCTGGTGTTTGAGCGGCCCATGCCACTCGCTGTGACTTTGAACAATGGCTTCTAGACATGGCGGGAGGTTATCAGTTCTCGACCCCGGCTATAAAACCTGCTTTGTGTAGTTATTAAGGAATAAGATATTTCCTCCTGGCCCACAACAGTTGCATTTGAACACTAAACCGACAAGCAAAGAAGGAAGCAAATCTATAAATAACATGACAAGCATCTGCTTTTGGAGATAAGACAGCTATTGCATGACATTGATTAAGGTCTGCCTTTCCTCAGTACTCCGAATCTGCTGATTTAACCACTACAGATGAAGAAATTCCAAGATATCGGCTGGCAAGTTTATGTATTATCCCCCTTCCCAAGATAAAGTGAACTGAACTGTCATAACATAAACTTTAATGTTTGGAAGCAAAGTCATGGTATTTTATCATGAACCCTTCTTTTTTATGTACTGACAGTAAAGTGAACATAAGAAACAAATATAGCCCTACACTGAATATTTTATTTTATTTATTTATTTTTAATTACCATCAAGGCATTGTTATTCCAATTTAAATACTTTAAAGACATAGAAGCACAATGCTGTTTCGTTTCTGAATACATTTGGGTTTTCAACTAATCATGTATACATGTAATCATGTATAACCAATAATACAGTGGCCCAATCATAAAGAAAGCCATTTCAAGAGTTTGCGCTTCCTCGAAATCAAGGATAGAGATTAGTGTATTTGGCATGCTGTCTGGGGGGGCTCGAGCCGGGAGGACGGTGGACACCAAACCCTAGAGGCTTGAACCCTAGCTAGGGCTAGAGTGTCTGGCTCGGTCCTTGCATGCCCCCCCGGAGGAAGGCACGAGAGCAGCTAAATGGCGGAGAAGGGGTGGAGGAAGGATGCGCAAAAGGCGAGGTGCGGAAGGGAAGAGAACGGGCAGGAGTAATGAGGAGATTGATTAGGTGATGCGGTGCCAGCTGTGATTAATCGCCAACTCTCCTCTCGAAATGTTTTATTTGCAAAAACTTCACTTCGTGAAGTCGCGCTTCCTCATAATCAAGAAGGATAGAGTTTAGCGTATTTGACGTGCTGTCCGGGGGCGATCCGGGAGGACGGCGGACACCGAACCCTAGAGGCTTGAACCCTAACTAGGGCTAGAGCTCGGCGTCCGGCTCGGTCCTTGCATGCCCC
>JAUMHQ010000081.1:4237811-4259673 GCA_032361165.1 Enteromius paludinosus
GAATCACAACCCTCAGGTCTTTCTGAGATTTAGAAGGCCCCGCTACAGAGCGCCGCCAACCCCCCTGCTGTTGTTTCAGGGGAGGAGCTCTCACGGCAACACTCTGTTTTTGTATGTCTCTGTGCTGTTTGTATGAGGAGATGGTACTCAGAAGGCGAGGGAGGAACCGCTGAAATCAATATGAGCCTCTTTGTGTCTTTCGATGACCGTATTTACAGCGTCGCCGAACAGACCCACTGGCGCAAGCGGGGCGTCCATCAGGCAGACTCTGTCTTTTTCTTTCATATCTGACAGAGTCAGCCATAGATGCATCTCGGCGGCCACTAATGCTGCCATAGTTCTTCCAACAGCCCTTGCTGTTTCTTTAGTGGCATGCAACGAGAGGTCAGCGGTCCTTCTAAGCTCTTTAATATCATCAGAACTGACGTGCTCGCCTTCATCTAGCTCTTTCAGCAGGTCGGCTTGGTACGCCTGTAACTCGCCCATCGTGTGCAGACATGCACCGGCCTGACCTGCTGCTGAGTACCCCATGCCTACTAATGTTGATGTTGTTCTTAACGGTTTTGTAGGCAGGGACGGAGCCTTCAAAGACGCTGTCGATTCAGGAGAGAGATAGCCTGCAAGCGTCTGCTCAAGCCGAGGCAACGTCTTATAACCTTTCTCATGCATTCCAGTTATGTTTCCGTAGCATTCTGATGCCAGAACAAGTAAACAGGACGAGAAAGGCTTTTTCCACGATCTTGACACCTCGGTGTGCAAGTCGGGAAAGAAAGGAACACTCCGTTTGGGAGGTGGTGGCCGTGATTTTAGAAATCTCTCATCGAGTTTACTCTTTCTAGGTTCAGCTTTAACCTCGTCCGGCCACTCAATATTTAATTTGGCAACGGCATGAGTCACCACCTCCACTAGCTTCTCATACTGGGGCGAGGAAGGGACCGCAGCCTCTTCCTCAGTGCTCTCCATCTCCTTATCTGACGCGAAGAGGAGCAGCGAAGCACACGCAGCCTTCCGGGAGCGAAGCACACGCAGCGGCAATCTCTCACAATGCCTGCAGCCCTCCTTATCACTATGCTTATATGCTTCCTGGCCGATGACGCCACCCACCATGACGTCCCAACACACCATTGGCTGATTTTACACACTATTCAGAGCCGTCACGCTGAGGGCGTTCCCAAAGCATCTCGTCAACGCAGCTCGAGTTCCTGAAAAGGAACTTTAATTTTGGGGTTTAATGTTTATATGACTTTATATGAGCAAGCTTTTATGTAATTGTTGTTGATTTTATCACATTAGTAGGCATGGCATGAGTTGTTTTCTGGTTTATAGAGTGGTTACATGCATGTGTAGTGGTTTGTGTACTTTTTCTCTTCTGTGCTTTTTGTTGTAGCATACAAGATGCATCCTTATTTTGGATGGTAACCTTGCGGTGTTATATTCGTGAAACCTTGGTTATGATGAAATCTCAAGTAAGAGTTCAACCCTTTCACTAACAGGGAAGCAAATCTCATTTCCATTCAACACTATGGTAATTTCAATCGTTTTTTGTACATATTTTTGCATTTATCATTGAGGTTGGGTGACTCATATGACTCATACAGAAATTTAAAAGAAAAGAGACTGAGGCAAGCTGTATGACAGGCAAAAGTGGCTGTAGACTGATTGTGAATAACCTAAATCATTATTAAATAAATTAATTAATCAATGACAAAATTATGGTTTCAGTAAAAAATTGGGAGATATAAAGTAAGATTTGCGAGACATGAAGTCAGAATTGTGAGGTATAAAGCCGCAGATGTGAGTTATTAAGTCAGAATTCAGTCAGAATTATGAGACATAAAGTCGCAAGTCGCACTTTTTACTTGTAATTGCGACTTTATATCTCACAATTCTGACTTTATACATTACAGTATCTCATAATTGCGAGATAAAAAGTCACAATAACATTTGTACATGTTTTATTCAGTGGTAGAAACGGGCTTTCATACCTTACTAATTTCTCCCTCACAAATAAACATATCACATTAACTAAAACAATTTTATTACATATATATATATATATATATATATATATATGTATATAATTAGTGCTGTCAAACTGACATGATATTCAGCTGGAATTCCCTTGTCACATTGAAAGATGGCTGCCATGCCTCAGCCAGAGTTAGCACACTAGAGGGTTGCCTTTCCAGAGCCACAATCTTAAAACAAGACGGCCACCATACCATAGCCCCAAACGCTACACATAACTGCTGCTGTCGTTCTCGAACTCTCGTCCAACCCAATAGAAGCCACATAGGCTATTCTCAAACTTTCACCCTGCCCTGCTCCGGCCAGGGAGGTCGTTCCTGAACTCTTTTCCAGCCCTGTACAGGCCATGGAGGCTGTTCTCAGACTCTCATCCTGCCCTGTTATGACCACAGAGACCATCTGCGACTTTTCAGCTTGCTCAATTTCGGCTGAAGAGGCCTTCAACAATCTATCTATGCTCTCTCTCACAGTCATGTCTGCTCTGCCCTGGTTACCTGCACCACCCTGGAACGTGTCTGTCCTTTTTCTGCCTGCTCTACCTGGGCCTACCTACAATCTCGAAGCAGGTACTGTCTCGGCCATAATTAACCTCTCTGTGCTCTCCGTTCCACTCCAGCCAACACAGGATTACACCCACGGACTCCATTTCCCACCATGCTTCACTCCTGGACTAATCACACACATCTGCAACTCGTCACAACACACTCATCACACACACACACATAAAAGCCAGTCTGAAACTTCAACACACTGCAAAGTATTGATTTGTCACTTCTGAGCGCTTTTCCCGTGTTTGTTTTCCCTGTTGTCACTTTCAACAGTTTATCTCGGATCCAATTGTTTGCTGCCTGCCCTGGTCTCTGCCTCGATTCTGCCATATCTCCATTGCTCTGTTTGCTGTTGATTGACCTTGTCTGTGTATAACCATGCCAGTTAATACAAGTCTGCAGATGGATCCGCATGTCCTGGGGACTGTTCCATAAACCAAGATTATAGTATAAGCCAGGCTTATTTCAGTTAGTCTGACTTATTGCCAGTTAATTTGTATTAAAATAAGTCAGACTATCTGCCATAAACCTGGCTGATTTGGTAAACTTGTTTTATGGAACAGGCCCCCGGTCTCCTTCATCGTCACACAAACAATAAACCGTGACTAATTGCATACAAAATAAAAGTTTAGTAAATAAATAAATAAATAAACAATTAAAATGTTAGAATTATGGTTATATAAATACTTAAATAATACCACGTGTTTGTCACGCCCAGCTGGAGCTGCCAGCTAAAGACTGTTTATGGCACTCCAGCTCTCTATAAACTCCATGAGTTTTTTGTTTGTTTTCATACCTGGACTCCATTCCCGACAATGCACCTCTTCTCCACAGCTTTCTCTAGTTAGGTTTATCATTCAATCATCATCACCTGTATAAATACCGGTCTGTTTGTCTGTCTAGCCACGGTTCATTTACACTGTCAAACCTTGTTCTAGTATTTAATTTGTGTTTTGTGTTCTGCTGTCTTGTGTTCTGGATTACCCGTTGCCGACCATTGCTTCTCTAGGATTTATGTTTTCGTCTCGCCCTATGGACTGTGTTTGCCGGTACGTTGACCTAGCTTTGTTAATCGTTTATGCAATTGTCTCTGCCTACTCTACTTGTGTTTGCCGGTGCTCGACCTCGCTTGTCTCCACCAAGAGTTTCAATAAACTGCTTTGCATTTGAACCCGAACGCTTCTTCCTGTTGACTCAATTGTGACAGTGTTACAAACATATAGTGAGACTATAACCACATTTATTTTTAGAATTTAAATCTCTCCCTGTTTTGCATCTGAATCAATTCCTCTTATATAACTGGTTTAATCCAGCAGTACTGATTCACATACATTGCATTTGCGTGGTTCAGAAATATAAAAATAAATTATTAAACCACTCTCTCAGATGAGATCTTTAACCTCCGGCCAATAATGAAACCATGTTATATGAAGGTTTTAAAAAACATTTGAGATAAACATAATACACATGTCAAAACATACACAGTGTATCCGGAGCTCAAGGCTAAAGGTGTCTGGAGTACTGAGAGTGTGTTTACGCAGGCAGAGCTTTTCCAGCGGGAGGCGGTACTCTTAATGAGTGTAGACAGTCTATACAAGGTTATCTCCCTGGAGAGCGAGAGTGTAAAATGGTTTTCTATCCCTGCAGATGAGTCCCTCGGTTTTCCGTTAGTTTCTCAGATGAGAGTGTATGGTGTGTTTGTGGGTTCATATGCCGAAGTCGGTGATACTGTATTGGTTTGGGAGGACCTCATGTTTACGTTTGTGGTTTTTGGTGATATTTAATGGCAGCTGACTCACACAGCATGCTGGTTCAGGGAGGTCAACCATCCAGCAAATAGTATGCAACCAAATGTGATGAAATGTGTTAACAACTCTATCCCTGTGTCCAAAAATACATACTTGTCTGCAGTATAGTATGCAAATATGACAGTGTCTGAACACTCAGTATTCATGATACAGTAAACAAACAATATAGGAATGATCAACTGCATCCACTGAGATTATGAAGCATGTAACAAGTGCATACTACGTACAACATGAGGCCACGAGTGCTGAGGATCCATAAAATTCAAAAAGAAACTGAAAGCTATTCATTTGTAAATTTATAGTGGCATTCCCAACTACCGGTTTGGCTTCAATATATCATGTTTAGCCTTTTTGTTGTCATCTCCATGCAAAACTTTTTAAATACGCAAAATAAATGAATGAATGAATTAAGGAACAAATGAATGAACTATCAAATAAATAAATTTATACATAAATACATAAAGGGATAGTTTAACCAAAAATACAAATTTTACATTTACCTGCTTACCCCCAGGGCATCCAAGATGGAGGTGACTTTGTTTCTTCTGTAAATAGATGTTTAACTCTGTTGCAATCTGTCAGTCATAAAATGCAAGTCAATGGGTTCCAAATGTTCCAAAGCTCTAAAAGTCAAAACAAAATATACACAGACAAAACCAAATTAAATCCTATGGCTCATGATGATACACTGAAGTGTTAAGACATGAAACAATCAGTCTTTGCAACAAACTGAACAGTATTTATATAATTGTTTTTACCTTTTATACACTACAATCTCCGACTCACCTAATCTCATGTTGTGAACGAGTTGAGGAGAGTCTGAGATTATGGTGTATAAGTGAGTTCAGTTCTGTTCAGTTTTTTGCACAGACTGATAGTTTTGTGTCTTAACACCTCAATGTATTTCCATGAGCCCTATGGTTTAATTTGGTTTTGTCTGCAACGGTTTGAGTTAAAATCTTTGTTCGTGTTCTACTGAAGAAACAAATTCTTAGATGCTCTGGGGGTAAGCAGATAAAAAAATAAAAAATTGTTAGGTAAACTATCCCTTTTATTAAAAAATTAAATAATAATAATAAAAAAAAAAAATATGTTTTGTTTTTAGTACAATCATTGTCATGTAAAATTTATTTTAGTTTTTAGTTGATTTCAGGTTGTTGTTTCCGCCAGATTTATTCTTCTTTGCTTGTTAGCCCTTGTGTTTTTATGCTGCATTCATGCCATATACTGTAGTAATTGTGCCTAAACACGTGGTCTTGTCCACATTGTCCACTACATCTTGCCCAACAATCATGTTTACTAGTTTCTAAGTTTATAGATTGATGTTTTGTATTTGTCTTTTGTTTTCTGATAAATCACCCTCATGTCATTACAAGGGTAGTCTGAGCTTTCTTCTAAATCCCTCCTTTTGTGCTTCTAAGCCTTATCATTACAAATCAAGTCTCTGAAAAATCACCATTTATTGTGAAACTTTGTGCCGTCAACCACAAGCAAATGCCTGGAAAAGCAAGAGAAAATTATACAAAAGCATTTGATAAGGGACACTCCCTTATCACATCCAAAATCCATCTATTCCCTGCAGCCGAGCTCCTGGTCACATTTGATGAATCATCTAATCCTCTTCAACGAGCCCGCTTTGGTTACCAAGCTGGGTGAGATGCTCACAGATATCTTTCCTTGCCAGCTTGCACATTCATCACTTCGTCCAGCCTCCTCAGCAGCCTGTCGATACACTGCTCTGTTTCCCAAACGGACTCGTCACCTACAGGCCTGAACTCAGCCATGCTGATTTACAGTGTCTGCGTGCTGCCATTATCTGCCTGTGTTATGATCCACTCCGCCACGCTCCGGTGGCCACGGCACGCTCCGTCTCACTTGTAATTCTGTCTAAAACAGCACCTGTGAGGTTCTGCCACTAAAACATTGGTCTAGGCACCACTGTGGAGGACTGATACTCAGACACACGCAATCTCACACAGGCAGAGGGAAAACCAGAGCTGCAGCTGAGCTTGATGAGGCAGAACAGGCAGAAAACACATTGTAGATACGGCATAAAATACATTGTGATCTGATAGGACTTTTCCAATTATCTGCCACTAGAAGTAAAGCTTTGATTGAGGACGCTTGCTGGGTTTTCTCATCCCTGACACATCCGTTCCTGATGAAATTGGGAGATTGCTTTGTTTTATTGGTAACTGACCTTATCCCCATTCTCTGGACACACAATTTACATTACTTGAAAGTATAAGAAACTGAAGTGAAGGATGTGAATTGGCAATGCCATGACAATATTTATTGCTTCAATATGGTAGGTTACTGAGCTATGTATCTTTGATTAAATCTAAATGTCCAGTTTGCACTGCACATAGCCCGTCACATCCCTGCTTTAGAAATACCATGCAAGACTAGAATCCTGTCTAGATTGGTGGTTCTGGTTGTCTAAAAGAAAAAAAGAAATGTGTTACAGGTATTTTCAGATGCTGTAAATGGAATTGAAGGACACGGCTAAACGCAAACAATAACATGCAACTTGTCATGTTCAGCTGGAAATGCCAGTCTGCTGATGGCACTCCAGCTCCAGCAAACTGTTTTATGTCTGTTTTCACCCATTGGACTAATTTATCAATGAACTCATGTCTCCGCCTACCTTGTCTGCTGTTTTTGTTGCTTATTCATGTCTCCGCCCCTCTTGTTTGTTGTCAAGGTAATTCATTGTTTCCCCGTCTTAAGTCACATGTATAAATACCCCGAATATCCTTTTGTTTGTCACTCGTCAATGTTGGATGTACGTCTGTTTTCCCCGTTGTCAAGCCATCGGTGTTTTTCCGTGTTTCCTGGTGTTTTTCTGTGTTTCTCTTCCTCCCTGGATCTAGACCCAAGCCTGCTCTCGGACTCTTGCTCTTGCCTCGCTCCTCTGGAATCTGTTTGTCTCATCGCCTGACCCTCTGCCACAAACTTTGGATTATTCTATTTGCCGTTGTCTCTGATGTCCCCGTTTGCCGCTGATTGACTCTGCCTGTAACTCCGCCTCTGTGTGTGTGTTTTAATAAATGTTTGCTTATGGATCCGAACGCCTTCCCGTGTCTCAATCGTAACACAACTAACCATGAAAATGAGTTAGCAAAATATATTCCAAAGATATTCCAAAGAGATAAAACCATTATACTATTATAGAACTATTATTCTAGTTGTAGTGTTGTTGCAGGCGCCATGTTCTGGAGACACTGTGTTTTGTTGTGAAAGTAAAACTACTTTGTTTGTGCTTCCAACACAAACAAATAACACGACTAGAAATCAATGGTATTTACAACAATGTTCCAAAACAGTTCAACCCTAGATTTAGAATGTGTTCAGTGCATTTATGGAGGACTGATTCATGAACCTAGAGAGCAGCCTATGCTGGGTGTGCACAGAGACAATCAAGTTTCGAGGTTTCAGAATTTACCCATTCATTACTTTATCTCGGATGCTCAAAATAGCAGGCCAAAGACATTGTAAGGGTGAGTGCAGAGTGAACAGACTTTCCTTGGTCATGTTCCGTTTTTGATTCAGTTTAATTAGTTCATCTACCTGTGCTCCTCACCTGTCTTCCATTTTTCCTGACTGTTTTTTTCTGTGTATATAAGTCTGTTCTGTTTTGTCCTTGGTTGTCGGTCTTTAACATTACTTTTTGTCATTCTATACATCTCCAAGTTTTGTATGCAATCCAGTATTCTTAAGTTCTACAATTAAAAGTCTATCACTTCACGTTCCAAGACTTGGAGAGTAACACATTCCTCCTAAAGGATTGGCCAAAGATGATTCACACTGGTTGGACACTTCTTACAGTCCAGTTCCTCTCTGCTAGATCAATAAGAAGATGATGCTTTTAGTTTTCTGATACCCCTGATAGTTTATGCTAATGGAGGAACTATATTCTATAGCATGGCTGATGGCAAACTCACTAAATTTCCTCTTCAAACTTGATGATCATAAGACGAAAACTAATTTTACTCATAGTTTATCTGTCTGTCATCAGTGCATAACAAACTACTCAAAGCAATGCCCAGTTTAACAACTTAATATCGAGTTCTTGCTTGTGTTGTCTAGGATGCATTATTTATGCATAACTGGATGGTATTTACATGTGAGAGTAATGTGAAAGAAGAAACATGAAGCAGTAATAAGACTGCTGTTACAGTTTATACCTTCATACCCATCCTGAACTCTCACCAAAGCATTCAATGTTAATACTTTCCCGCAGAATCTAAGCTCAAATCCATTTGTTCCAGTGAAACAAACTTTTTCTACAGATAACAATCTTCAGTTACAAATGCAGGCCAATAGTTTTAAATCAAGTGATTAATTTCTAAATATTCAAATCTGATAATATTTCTGCTGTTAAGAGCCCATGGTAGATTGCATTGACTAGACAGGGCAACGATCCAATATCAGGAAGTTAAGAGTTTGACAAACTTTTTTGCCTTTAGCAACAAGTTCCAAAAGATTGCCATATTTTGACTAATATAATGCATATATGTAATAGATATGCAATAATAAAATATATGTAATAAATTAAAGCAGTTTCTGCACTACTAGTTGCATCTAGCAGAACAACAAATATAAAGAATATTTTCAAACCTGACAAAATGCCCCTTTTGTGCATCACAACACAAACACAGCTCTTATGGATCTATAAAAGCAAACCCTGCAAAACAACACAACCCAGCCTGAGCTGGTTGGCAGTTTTTAGCTGGTTATCCAGTTTGGTCATAGCTGGTCAACAGACAGGTTGACTCCTTGATCGTCACTGGGCAAAACAGATCGTAAACTCCATCTTCATCCCATTCAACATAGGCAAATAAGCAGGTAATTGTACAGGTAAATTAATGATCTTACAAATGGTTGGCTTTCAGGATCAGAGATCTGAGGTGCAGGTAAGTATAGCAGAGGTAGTCAGAATCATCAGGTACATAGAAGAACTGGAGGTAGAACAAGCAGTGAGTAGATTCAAAGTTGTTACCTCAAGCTTTATGAGGACACAAATTTGTGTCCTCATAAACCACATAAACCCGCACATACACACACACACGTTGCTGTCATTATGTTTGAGGCTACTGTTTTTGTTGTATATTACCATGGCTCTCAGTTCCCTAAGTAATAAATTGTCTGGAATGGAAAGCATGGACTTGCATCATTTAAAACAATTGATTCCTTTTCACAAAATTAAGAATATTTTCTTGAGTCACTGACTCAGTACATCTTAATTTCAACAAGTGAACTGTGCGTTATGTAAGGTAATTTGCTTAGCACCATTTAATTGGAGCTTTTAAATTAATTTGGCTCTCTTGAGGCACATTGTTAAGACAAATATCTTAGACAAAGTTGATATTTAAATGAAGCATAACTGAGACTTCTATTACTGTTGGTCTCCAGAGCCGTTTTTTTGTTGTTGTTTTTTTTTTTTGTTTTTATGCCAGTCTCTGAATGTCACGCTCCTCACATTCAGCTAAGCCGTCAGCAGTCACTGATCTCAGCGCAGTCACAGTCACTCTCGCTCTCGCGCTCAGCAATCTCTAATGACTAACAAGAAACACCTGACTTCACTTACCTGAGAATTTCAAAACCCCAGTCTCCAGTAACACTTTGGCTGAGCTTGAGGTAACAACTTTGAATCTACTCACTGCTTGTTCTACCTCCAGTTCTTCTATGTACCTGATGATTCTGACTACCTCTGCTATACTTACCTGCACCTCAGATCTCTGATCCTGAAAGCCAACCATTCGTAAGATCATTCATTTACCTGTACAATTACATGCTTATTTGCCTATGTTGAAGGGGCTGAAGATGGAGTTTATGATCTGTTTTGGCCAGTGACGATTAAGAAGGTGCAAATGGTGGCTGCACTGCCCCCTGATTCATCAATTCCAGCTGCTAAATCCTTGTTTTACCCCTCCATATACCTAAAGGGGGAAATCGCTCAGTTTGAGGGGCCATCAGCTCCAATCCCGATCCCAAAAGGTCCAGTCTGCCCGTCTCAGCCAACAGTGCCAATGTTATTTGGATGCCAGGAGAGCCAATTCAGACTCCAGTCCTTGAATCCTGGCCAGGAGGGTTAATTCTGACTCCAGTCCCAGGAGAGCCATTCCCGATTCCAGTCCCTGAATTACAGCTGGGAGAGCCATTCCCGATTCCAGTCCCTGAATTACGGCCAAGAGAGCCGTTCCCAAATCCAGTTCATAGTTTACGGCCGGAAGTGCCGATCCCAATCCTAGTTCCAGAGTCTCGGCCAGGAGAGCCGATCCTGATTCCAGCCCCTAGTTTATGACCAGGCGAGCCGATCCTGATTCCAGTCAACCAGTTTACGGCCGGGAGTGCCGATCCCGATTCTAGCCCCCAGATCACAGCCGGGAGTGCCGATCCTGATTCCAGCCCCCAGATCAAGGCCGGGAGTGCCAATCCCAATTCCAGCCCGTAGATTCTGGCCGGGAGTGCCGATCTCGAAACCCTGTTCCAGAGTTTCAGCCGGGAGTGCCAATCCTGATTCCAGCTCCAGAGTCTGCACTGCCCGAGCGCCCTCCAGAGCGCTTCCCGGAACCAGCGCTGCACAAGCGTGCCCCTAAGCTAGCGCCGCAAGAATGTCTGTGTGAGCCATGGTCTCAGCCAGACCTTGATCCAATTTGGCCACAGACAGCTCAAGATCTGCCCTGGCCCCATGTAGATCCTTATCCACCATGACCTCTGCCAGCTCCAGATCCGCCCTGGCCCCATGTAGATCCTGATCCCCCATGACCTCTGCCAGCTCCAGGTCCGCTTTGGCCTCATATAGATCCTGATCCGCCATGGCCACCCTAGGCCCCCTGATACACCCCGATCACAGCCAGCTCGCAATCCGCTCGGGCCCCATGCAGATCCCGAACCTCCAGAATACCCCCCCACTCCTCCCTCGCTATTGTATTCATCATGTTACGGTGCGATGGGGGCGTGATGTCACCCTCCTCTCAGTCAACTAAGCTGTCTGCAGTCACTGATCTCAGCACAGTCACTTTCGCTCTCGTTCTCAGTCATCTCTAATGACTAACGAGAAATATCTGACTTCACTTACCTGAGCATTTAAAAAACCCAGTCTCCAGTAACAATTCTCACCGCTTGTTCTACCTCTGGTTCTTCTATGGACGATCGCCTGATGATTTTGCCATACTTACCTGCACCTCAGATCTCTGATCCTGAAAGCCAACTATTCATCGGACCAGTCATTTACCTGTACACTTACCTGCTTATTTACCTATGTTGAAGGGGCTGAAGATGGAGTTTATGATCTGGAGATCGCTCACAGAATGGAGTATTACCTGAAAAGGATATTGACATTGATTACCAACCCCGATCCTTAGTTGAAGTTTTTGAGTTCATGTTTCAATAAACTCCTGTTCTATTTTACTTTATCCCTGTCTGCCTGTCTGGTTACTGAGTGTTACACTGGAAGTCATTTTCTGGAGCCATCAATGTATGTTAAATGCCTGTGGAGTAACTGGCAGCTAGTTTCATATCATCATTCATTCTCACATCAAAAATATCTCCCACACTGCACAGTAGGACTTTAATGGGGAAATTCAGAGTATTCAAAGTGACTGAACATAAGCTGCTGTAACACATTATTTTCTAAAAGATAAATGTTCCTATTACAGCAATGAAATATTGAGGCGCTTTACAAAAACTTCACTTAAAAAAAAAAAAAAACAATTTTAAATGTGATTCTTAACAAGATTGAAGACAGGGAATCTATCTTGTCTCCCTCTGATAAAGAAGTAATTGATGTGTGAGGGATTATGCTGATGCCTGGAAGGGAATTCATATTGTGATGAATAAGTATTTCGACTGTTATCGTGTCTTTTCGCCTCTAATTTCCCTTGTAAGTAAAGCAGAGTGGACGTGTAGTCATTACTCTCATATTATTAGAAAGATTTTGGGTGCAGTAGAGCTGCAGTAAGCTTTAAAGTACAGATTAAAACAAGATTTTTAGATCAACTAAAAAAGATCAAACCCTTCATTTAAGTGCGCCTACACTGCTCTGATTGGTCTGATGGCCCAGTCCGATTGGTTTATCACATACCTTGCATCGCAAATGATAGGTCCGTTGCCGTAGTTCTGTATTTTAAACACGCAATAGCAAATATAGGCATCTTTCCATCTGTTCTAAAACATTTTGTTTCAATAACGTGGAGTATACAAGTGTTTTTAGGAGGAATTTTTATTTTCAGTTCAATTAGGTAACTTAGTATTTCTTCCTTTTTCTTTCTAGATTGGTTTTGTTTGTTATTTTGGCCTTTGCAGACCCTGAAGAGATGCTCTCTTTTTCCACTTGATGTTGTTTATCATTAAATAAATGTAATCATTCTATTCTACTAATAAAGTGTAATTGTTTGATTATCAACCGGAGTGGTTTATGTATTTGGGATTCTATTACCACAACCCAGTGATGCCTTGTGTAGTGTCTGCTCCTATTATCCTTGGACGTGGGGCATAATATTCATATTCAGCTACTGTACATTACACACTGCATGAAAGACACTATTTGGAAATGGCATAATAGGGGCATTTTAGGAAATATGCATTGTGCACAAGGAGTACTCCAAATAAAGGTAATAAAAAATATAATATATGTAAGTGTAAAGCAATATGCAGGCAAATATTGTAATATACTTGAACTACACTTAGCATGAAATAAAGGTATATTTAATATATTATATAAAGCCTAGTAGAGCATAGTAATGCCAAAGTTCAATTCTTGGGAGGACTGGAACTTAACTTAACTCTTAAAAGATATTTATCGCTCAGTCTCTTGTATTTTGCTGTGGGTGTTTTCTTGCAAAGATTTAGCTTAATTGTTTCTTGTGCCATTATATTTAGATATATAATCTTAATTTACTTAATAGGTTTCCTGAATTATTTAATTTTATTATCACAACTCAGTTGCAGGATAAAAATTTTAATCCTTTTAAGTTGCAAATGTTATTATGATGAGTTCAGTTGTAATAATAATGTTGATAATTACATCATATTACTATCATATGCAATTTAGGTTTTATTTTTTAATTAAGTTGTACTAACATATTATTGCTCAGAATTATTTAGAAGAATAGGAAGTTGATTTAGTTCTCCGCATGCTTCGCATATTACTGGATAAGAAGAGTAAATAGAGTAAAGCGTAAAGTAAATTCTATTTTAAGGCTTCTGTTGTGATTGAGTCCAAAGAGTAGGCCTAGAGCTTGTTGTTAGGTTCTGTGAACAGCTGGACATGTAGACCATGCTGTTATATAAGTAGTGACTGCATTAATGCCAATGATGTGTACTCAAGCTTCCTTATACATTACATTTAGAATGCGTTATGCTAGCTGCTATATTATACTGAAGTATAAAATGACTTATTTCTTGGACAACCATTCCATTTATAAGTACTGTGAGCCCGATCTCAAAGCAATTCGTACGTATTTTACAAGGGTCAAATTTGACCTCACTCGTAGTAATTCATATGGTTACACTTGATTTTAATAGTCCATTTAGACTATCTACTATCTACTAACTATAAGTAACTTTGTAACAACATGTCAACTACATGTAAACTAATTCTCATTAATTCTCAACTACATGTCTACTAACTCTCAGAGGAGATTTATGGTAAGTTTAGGGTTTATAAAGTGTCAGCAGATATTAAGCAGACAGTCTACTAATAATCTTATGACTGCTAGTTGACATGTAGTTGCAAAGTAACTTACTGTTAGTAGATTGTCTAAAGTGGACTATCGAAATAAAGTGTTACCATTCATACGATTTCTGGAAAATCATATGTATTTTATGAGTTGCCAATTTGAGTTGCCAATAATGAGTTGCACTACACCTAACCCTGCCCCTAAACCTACCTTTCACAGAGGTTTAGACAAATCATACGAGTTAGGTTGTACGAATTAGTATGAATTTGCCAACTCATGTCATGAGACTGTGTTGTTGCTGTATGTTATTGAAATAGTTTGAAGAACTTATCTTTTATGAGTAATAAATCTATAAATGTTTGTTCATTCCACAAATTATTATATAAGACAGATGCAAACTGTATTATTTTCAGCCAAAACATTTTAGGATGATCTTAAAGTTAACAGACATGAACTAACACTAACTAATTTCACTAGGTCTTTAAGATGTTTACCAGATGTTTGTATGCAAATAGGACGCCCACTGGGTAAAGTGTACATGAGTAGAAACAGCAGGATGGGGATTGTTAGCCTTGAAGTGAGTTAGAATGGCCTCAGACAAATGACGAAGAGCCTGATGAGACGTTTTGTGAGCTCACTGAGGAACACACACTGGCACATGACAAGCACACTGTAAAAGCAGTTTAAAACAACCAAGCATTTTATCTAGCTATTGCTCCTCTGAATAATACATTACCTCTTCTTTAATTCCTACTCTCTCTCTAATTAATGCATCATTAAAAATTGAACAACCAAGGGCTCTGGTTTAGAGGTATTTGAGGTGCTCTCAAAAGAGAACCAGCAAGGGAACAAGAAGAAATGTGCATATGGCAACTGCTATGAATACTGGTGCAGAGCATTTCCGGATGCTCCGAAAGTTACTAAAACATCGACTAAATTAAACTTTTCTTTGGTAATAAAACACATTTGGTATACTTGGCTTGCTTGTCATATTGTACCATTTAGAGCACCTTGTTGAAGGTATATAAATGCAGTATTAGCTGATGTAGCATTAGTATCAGCTCATGCAGAAATAATGATCTAAACTTGGAGAAAAATCACAGCTGACGTATGCAATGTAGTTGATAACAGATGCACACTATTCAAATCTTTTTTCTTTTTTTTTAAAGTTACAGTAACAATAAAGGCAACTTCTGAAGATATTATACATTATAAAGTATTCATTTAATGTATTACAGATTAAATGGCCTAAATCATTAAAAGTAATTATTGCAATTAATGCAACTTCTGGAGCTCACACTAAAGAAATTTGACAGTCCACTTTAGACATTCTACAAACAGGAAGTAACTTTGTAACTACATGTCAACTAGAATGTGGTCCGGGATCAACATCTTTTGTTGATCCTGGATCAACATCACTTTCCAAAAATATAAACTTATCCCAATCCTTACCCTTAAACCTACCCCTAACCAAAAATTATGCCTAAAATCAGTGGTAAATGATAGCTGTTTAAAAAGGGTGTAGAAGCACCTAACTATGATTATAAGCCTAAAACAAATATTTCCAGAAAAGTCATTCCTCAATTCGGATTGGTTGATTAGATTGTTGTATGTAAGGATGTTGATCCAGGAACATCTTGTACTTGGTTAAATCATGCTAACCGTCATGATTTCAGCAGAGTATGTCTGCTTAATAACTTCTAACACTTTATTTTGATGGGTACACAACATACTACATGCTGACTAATAGAAACTTTGCAAGTATATGTCAATTTGTTCTACTAACCCTGAATCTACCCTAACAGTATAATCTGACAGTTAGTAAATGTTACGTTGACATGTGTAGTCCAAGAGCCAAGAGTCATACCCCCAGTTTCACAGACAAGGCTTAAGCTGGTCCCAGACTAAATTGCATGTTTGAGCTGTCTCAGATGAAAAAAACTTGCTCTGACATATCTCAAAACATGTCATAGTCATTGTTCTGTGTTAAGATGCACACCAGTAATGTTTTCTTATAAGGCATTTTTGTAAAAGTTGCTTAAATATCTTAATTTAACTAATGCCTAGTCCTGGCTTAAGCTAAGTCCTGTTTGTGAAACCGGGCCTATAAGGGTATTCTAAAGGCACTATAATGAACTGCATATGCATTATAAAAAAACCTTTAATAATTATAAAGACAATTATAATTTCACATTCTTTTTCACAACGCGTTTCCTTGTGTGTTTTCACACGCACATATGATATATTATGATATATAAAATAAATAAATAAATACAAATAAAGAGCCAGATCACGTAAACTGTTAAGACTGCCTATTGTAATATCAGTATCAGGTAAGATTACTCTCGCTCATTTCTGCACTCGGTTACATATGTTTTAATTATCAAAATTAAACGTGTTTACCACAAATAAAAATCATAATAGTTGAACTAAAGTAACGACACATTAACATGGTTTTGCTGTACTAGCCATTTAGCTTCCATTTAATCAATCTGAATGACTGCAGCAATGCACGCATAGAGAGCGCGTGATCTTTGTGACGCCCAGATGTACAGCCCCTCTCACCTATGTAATAAACCGGAGGTGTTAGTCCTGTCAGAAATAGTACATGAAGATCACGGACGACAGGTGATAAGAGTCGAAGCTCACACGTACAGTAGTTTAGAAAACTAGTCCCGTCCGAATAGGGCTACAGTGTAATTCGGCTAGGTGTACATCCACGCTAAAATATCAAGGTGAAAGTCATCATAGCTTGCGTAGTATAGACTCAACTTTGTGAATAGATTAACGGCGATAATTATTTTATTGTGCGATAAGAGTCTCGCGTTAACACAGCACGTTAACGCCAACAACGGTATGTAATCTACTAATATTATATATTCATATCTTGACATTGTTTATTTTAAGACCTGCACAGTACCTTACAACATCTTGTGGCTGGTTAGGTGCTGAGTGTTATTTGAGTGTTTCCTGTAAGGCTAATGTTACTAAAGTGAGCTAGCTAACACTGAAAAATGACCTGTAGTAGCAGTTACTTATCAACAGAACAAAATTCAAAGCTAATATTACACATTCATCTGATCTGATATCTATGGAAGCCTGTTTCCGCCACTGTATAAAAAATTAAAAAAGGTAATTGCGACCTTTTGTCTCACAACTTGACTTTTTTTCTCAGAATTGCGAGTTATGAAGTCAGAATTGCAACCTAAGAATAAGAACCTAGCGAACATGTTAGGGGTTTCCCAACCCACAGCTCTGCAAATATCTGCAAGTGAGGCACCGCGTGCCAACGCCCAGGATGATGCTACCCTTCTTTTTGAGTGAGCTCATACACTGAGGGGGCAGGGCACACTCTGTGCCTGATAAGCCAGGGTGATGCTGTCCACTATCCAGTGGGCCATCCTCTGCTTGTAGACGGCATTCCCCTTCTGCTGGCCTCCGTGACAGACAAAGAGCTGCTCTGAGGTCCTGAAGCTTTCTGCCTGGTCTACGTTACATCTTAGTACTTGGACGGGACATAGCAACAGCAGGGCTGGTCTCTAAATTGAGTCGTGGGAACCTTTGGGCACATAGCCGGGCCATGGCCTCAGTGTTACCTGGGAATCCTCGGGCCCAAACTATAGGCATGGTTCGTTGAGGCGGTGCTGGCGGCGCCCGGGTGGAGGCAGCAGCTGGGCGTCGCGGCAGGATGTGACAGATGGCCTCGGACTGCTTCTGGGCACACACTGGCTTATCGCCCCTGCTCACAGCAACGAAAAGTGCAATACTGCTGTGGCAATCCACCCGACTGGAACCACCGCCACTGTAATGTCGTGACACGAGCTACCAACACCGTCACTCACAGATGTAGCAGGTCTTCTCAGGAACGGTAACTTCATGTGAAGCTCGGCTCTGAAGCGAAAAGCTAATGAGCGTTTAATCCGCTGCCTATTTATACTCGCGCTGCGATCAGATGCAGCTGGATGTTAATCAGCGCATGCCAATTTCATTGGCGTGTGTTCATACACGCAGAGTGGATTGGTCATCTCGAAGCGAGATTCCTATTCGTCGATCACTGACGTGACTCAGGAACTCAGGAAATATATTGAGTCTTGATGGTATTTGTGATAAATACAAAGTAAGTTGCTCCAAAAAAACATTGTCGAACAACAATATACACTGGAAACTATTAATAGGTGATTCTACAATTACTGGTTCGTGTCAGTTTTTGTTTTTTCTTTTTGCTTTTAAAGCCTCTAAAATTTGGGGGCAAAGAAAAACCAAAACAAAAAAACATTGTCAAACAACAATATAAAACACTGAAAACTATTAATTGGGGATTCTACAATTAATTCTACCACTAACCAAAGTCCCTTTCAAAAAACCATTGACTTTGGTACGTTGGAACCGGAAGTGCTAAAATGCTAATTCGTTTCTGGGTTTTCGCCTACAAAGTGACATCATAGTTCCCCCACTCTGTAGTGCTCTGTAACTAAACATGGGATTAGTTGTAAATAAAGAAAGTTTTTTGCGTCTCTGCAGTCTGCTGACATTGGTGATCTAAATTTGCAGATTGGGAAGGAACACCTTGGGCTGAAGGCCATCACAGACGTCCTGCAGGACTTGCAGTATAAGGTGAGCAGGAGAGTATGGAGATAAAATGGTTTCCTAATTCCTAATAAATATACTACGATCCACAAATAAATGTAAAGTGATTGACAAAAAAAAAAAACAAGCATGTTAACAAAATAAATCTTGGAGTTCCACAAAAAAGTTGGAGTTTACAAAGAAGTAAAATTAGACTTGCAAATAAAAAAGATACTCACAAATATTTATTTTATTCTACAAACACAAGTTTTCCTGGCATTTATATGTGAATCGCATCCTGTGCATTTGATTTTTAAAGATTTCTAGTGTCAAGACGCAAACTAATCCACAAATGGGTGGAATCCACCCACGTTCTACTTAAGCCAATCAGATACCGGTCATGTGGTGCTGACCAGTTGGTGCAAGTTCTCGATCCAACCAATCACGTTTTGCCTTACAATCAGTGCAGGACCAGCTGTAATGGACTCTATGCAGGGCAAGAGAGATTTCCGTGAAATCTCAGGGGGAAAAAAATTTCCGGTCGGTTTTTAGGCATAGCGTCAGTGCATTACCAGCCAGATTAATACAAACTGAAATGTAAACATTGTATTGGTTTAATATAACAAATGAAGTATACAATAATAATATAATTATTTATTGAAACGTTCCAGAAAATTTTAACATCTGTGAGGCTGTTTTAACCGGTTATTGCAGTGTCTCGTTTTGTGAGGCTGCACAAAGATTTTTTACTTCTCCGGAGGAAGAGTAAACCATATAGATTTAAACATCACTTATGATTCTACAGTCACCACTTCAAGAATGACATCAACAACATAAGGTTGTACACTAGGGAAGATATATACTTTACTATATTACGACTAAGCACAATATAGGCCTATTATGATGTTTTTTTTGTCCCTGTGGTTGCCTTTAAAAAAAAAACTCTTCTGTGGGTCTGTACAATATGTGTTAATGAGGCGCAGACATCGTGCAATGTTATCCAGCCTTGTTAGCTACATTTGCTAGAAGTTGATAGCACAATACTCACTATAGTTGTCGATGTAACTTGAAATGTTTAATGACCTTCTCGGTGCGATGAAATTCATTTAAAGTAATCCATGAAAGTCACAGGAAGAATCATCTTCTCTGCTTGTCATTTTGAAAGCTCTATGGAACAATGGTTTCCGGGGCAGCCCCAGACTTATGAAAGTGACCAATTGTAAGGCAAAACGTGATTGGTTGGAACAAAAAACTGCAACATCTAGTCAGCACCACCTGGCCGGTATCTAATTGGCTTAAGTAGAAGGTGGGTGGAGTCCATCCATTTGTGCATAAGTGTTAGTCTTGATGCAAGAAATGTTTAAAAAAAAAACAAATACGCGCAGCGATCTACAAATGCACAGGACGCGATTCACATATAAACGCCAGGCAAAGTTGTGTTTGTAGAATAAAATAAATCTTTACTTACAATTCATGTCTGTGGAACTCTAAGATTGATTTTGTGAACATGCTTGGTTTTATTTTGTCAATCGCTTTAAATTTATTTGTGGATCATAATAAATTTATTTGGAATTACAAAACAATTCTATCTCCATAGGAGAGCTGGGCCACTACAAACTTTAGCCACAAATATGACTTACATGCTTCTGAACTAAATTGTCTGTTTTTGTATGTGCACAGGGAAAGACAAAAATAATTCCATGTTTTAACCCCAACACGTTACTGCCTGGTAAATTCATATTCTGATATTTGCATTTTTTTTTACATGTTTTGATATTTGATCTTTGCTGACAGCATCTTGATATATCAAGTTACCAGCGTGTATCTGTCTCTGTTTGGTGTGTCTCCCTCCTCAGATCCTCTCTTAAGAGATTACTGGGTGTATGAGGGCTCTTTAACCACACCACCCTGTAGTGAGAACGTCACCTGGATTCTTTACCGTTACCCCCTTACCATCTCTCAGATGCAGGTAACAACTCCACAGCTATTATTAAATATTACTCAAATGTGTATGTTATATACGATATACACTAGTGGCCGGCCTAGAAAAAATTATATATTTTCTTTATTCAAACATAATGATCTTATGTTTATATAATTTATGTGCTCTGTGTTTCAGTTCTGTCATTTCTGATAATAGCACAGGGAAACAAATACAGTGGAAAAAAAAAATACTAATCACTGATTAGCTATATTGTAGTCCATGTACACTTTATTAACTATGAGCTCCTATTTTAATATGCATTATTAGCACTAAATATTATACATGTCTATACTGCCACTTCTTCAGCATTTCAATTCAGTGTATCCTTGCCGAGTAAAAAAATAACTGTAAAATATCAATTTCAAAAACGTAGACTAATGCATAATGTCTCATCATCTCTTAGAACACTAATTAACGCATATAAGGGGAAACCGACTTGACGTGAGTTGAACAGAGTGGGGTTTACCACAGTGATATACATCATAAGTTGAAAAACAATATATGCTGTTTGTCGTCAACTGCATTATCTTTGATCTCAATGACGGGCAGAGCAGGGGTACTTTCAAGTAAAGGCCAGTCATATATTGATTATGAGGTCAAACATGAAAGCAGGTCAGGGTATTGTCTGCGTTTGATGAGTATAATACCGTGTTTGATATAAATTGTTTCCTTTTCGGATTAAGTCAACATGCAACACTGATATGTTATGCCCATTGTACTTGGAGGGGGTATATGACCCTGTTTATGTTATGACTTCAAACTAATACTTTAGACTATTATAAGAAGTAGTTACAATGGGAGCAAAAAAGAGAAAAAAATAGAAAAGCTAAGAAATTCGCACCCATGGTCTACATTCAACACTCACATTAGAAAGTAAAAGAATAGAGTCACTCATCAGTGTTCTGGCATGTTTAAGTCAAGCGAATTTTATTTCTATCTATAGCATTTTTCACAACACACATTTTTTTCATAGCAGCTTAAAGTCAAGATATGAATGTTTATAATATCTTTGATAATATAGTTTACATTTTATGACAATACACACACTTAAAAAGTTAATATACAAGTTACTATACAGTGGGTATCGAAAGTATTCAAACCCCCTCAAATTCTTCACTCTTTGTTATATTGCAGCCATTTGCTAAAATCATTTAAGTTCATTTTGTTTTCCTCATTAATGTACACACAGCACCCCATATTGACAGAAAAACACAGAATTGTTGACATTTTTGCAAATTTATT
>JAUMHQ010000081.1:4309091-4321501 GCA_032361165.1 Enteromius paludinosus
AAATATTGCATAAAATCATTACTGCTGTGGTCTTGTGGAAGATCAGTACCTGTTGATGCTTTATTTTTTGTTAATTTCGTCACTCTGTTGAATAGATATCGGGGGTTATGTTTGTTTTTTTTTCTAATAGAGACGAAAAGTAATCAGATCTAGCCCTTTTTAATGCTTTTCTGTAAGTTAGCATATTTTCCTACCAAATCAAAAAACAACAACATGGTCCCATAAAAATATGTACATTCTTGCAATTTTTGTGAAACACTGTTTTTACTTGACTTACTGCACAGTTTCAAAGAGAAATGTCCACTGATTGGCGCTAAAACACAGGTCCACATTTTTATTACGTTAATATAGGTAGGTATTGCGGCGGTTCAGAATTGGAATTTGCAACCCAGGCTCATTGGAAATATGTTCCTGTACATACATTTCTGCAACCCTGTGATTACGTACCTTACTGCACGTTTCGCCACAGTTTCAAAGTGAAATGTCCAGAGTGCTGCTAAAACATGTTTAATACGCAACTTTGACATGGTTGTATTAGGTGGTACAGGTATGTGTTGCAGTGTTTTTTTTTTATGCTGCTCGAGGTACGTTTTGTGGCCAGTCAGAATTTAAATATACTGTCAGTGTGGCAAAAGATTAATGCTTTATGTTGTAAATATCCCCTACAAAAAACCCAAACCTACCCAAAAGTGTTAACAAAGGCAAAAGTGATTAAAAAATATATTCACTTTTGCAGCCATGCTATTTTTACTTCCCTAGGCTGATTTGATCGGTTTTATCAGACCGTTTTACACTGCACGTATTTCCTCTGAGCCTAAGTTGGAAATTTGGACTGTTAATGGTTTATCATGTTGGAAATAAGCCCTTGTTAAGAAGCGGACACTGCACAGGAGGTAAGAATAGACAATGGGTTTATTTACAACAGCAGAGTAAAACATCAAACGAAGACAGCACTATAAGAGAGGAATACAGTCCAGTCTTTTACTCTTGCAGGTTCGATGGAGCGTTGGAAATACACAGAGATGAGGAAGATACTCTGACTGGGGAAAACGACCACACACCACATAGACGAGAGGATCTAGGAGCTAGGAGGGAGACTGAAATGGAGTCCAAAATGCAGCTGCTAGAGTCCTTACCAGGTCAAAAAAATTTGATCATATTACCCCAATTTTTAAGTCTCTGCACTGGCTGCTTATCAGGTTCCGTATCAGCTATAAAATATTACTTCTTACCTATAAGGCACTTAATGACTTAGCTCCTGCATACCTAACTTGTCTTCTAACAAGCTACAATCCATCACGCTCCCTAAGATCGCAAAACTTTGGACTGTTGGTAGTACCAAGACAGTAAAGTTCTCTAAAGAAGGTAGAGCTTTTTCACATTCGGCTCCCAAACTCTGGAACAGCCTTCCTGATAACTTTCGGGGTTCACACACACTCTTTCTGTTTAAATCTAGATTAAAGACACATCTTTTTAGCCAAGCATTCGAATAATGCATCTCAACTTTTCCTGCAGTTATATCTGATCAGATGTTCATTATTAATCTTTTAGCTCTGGTTTAACAAATCTTCATTTTCTTAGTTTGAACAGCAGCTACGCTAATTTTGTTCCTATTTGTTCTGTTTCTACCATGGGATTGTCATCCTGTGGTAACTAGGAATTCACAAGCTCCAGTCTGAATCCAGAAAACAAGAGATGATGCCAACCCCACAGAGGACTTCAGATGATGCCAACCCTGAAACAACACCCAGCACTACCGAATTCTGCTACTAATTTATAATGTTCCTTGTCTGTTCGATTACGTCATTAATTGATCTTTCCCTCACATCTATGTCATATGTATATGTACAAGCTACTACTACAGTTTTACAATATACTGTAAAACATTACTTTTTGTTGTAAAGCTGCTTTGCAATGATATGCATTGTGAAAAGTGTTATACAAATAAATTTGAATTGAATTTAATTGAATAGTGTAGATGGCATTTTTCTTACAATGTAAAAAGTAGGTGTTATTGGACGTTAACACAGTTTTAATTGGCCTAATTAATGCAGCCTAACAATCTTTTAAAATATTTGAATAACAGAATGTTTTTAATGTGTTTATATGTAACCACTCAGAATAAACTGCATGTTAGCATCCCTTTTGGGGATGGTAATATAGTAGGGGATGTAAAGTAGCTCTGTGTTAATGTATACATATAGATCTGGGACAGTATCAAGGTTCTTCAGACAGCATTACTTTCCTTGCTCTGAATTTGTATTTGAGGAACTGGTACAATAACTGCACACATAGACATTCCACTCTAAGAATATATATATATATATATATATATATATATTAGTATATAAACAGAAATGAAGATCATTAGGACTTCTGATATATCTCACATTTGTAACATCTTTTGACACAATTATTTCCCAAGACAAAAACCTGCACTGGTAGGGCACCTGAAAGATAAAATTATAACAGTGGGCTATAAATACTTTTACCAGATATTAGTGAAAAAAGGGTGACATGATAATCAAAATTTCTACAAAAATCCAAAGCAATATTAGTTCTTCTGTTAGTAAACAATAAATCATTCAATTTCTGAGAACCTGTTTGTGCTTCAGTAAAGTTGGCACATTAATTTTAAGAGTGATTAAACTAACTGGAACTAACACACACCAGCAAATCAGAACTGATTATTATAAACATACAAAAAACTGAACACAGTCATATACCTAATGCTACACCACGTAAAGTTCACTCTATAACCGAATTAAGGTCTCCCAATCAATCTGGCCTCAGAGTAGCTTGACGTTTTTACTAAGTTTTTTTACTTGCCTACTTTGAATAATTCAGACGTCCCACATGCACGTTACCTCTAATTAACTAGAAATCACGCTATACAGTAATCATCTTCTAAGGAAATTCCCTCATGTAAACAAAAAGGGCGCTTAACATTAACGCGCAACGTGATTGCAACGTGATCCAAAATCAGGAGCACAACTTGACTACTGTCGAGCAACAAACATAACTACACCCCCTTCAACTGAAAAGAGACCTCAAATGTTAAAAAATCATGAGAATTTAAAAAGATTAGGGCTAACAGTCCGAGTTCAAGTTTTAAAGCTCACACAATCTAGATTAAGCTTAATACCAGAACTAAAACAAAGTTACAAATGATAGAAACCAATATTGTGAAGAAAATATGCATTTTACCTGCTTATATTTTTTTGTCCACATTCATGAACAATTGCTGAGGGAGACGACTGATACCCACTCATCCGTGCAAAGCTCCACTGTGTGTCTGGAGGTGAGATATGCTTCTGCCGCGCGGGGGTCCTCTAGTTCCAATATAATTAAAATCTTCACAGTTATGGATATTGAGTATACAGGATATTGAGTGAAACTGAGTCTGTGTGAAAAGTCTGTAAAATTGCAGTTTTATTTTTACAGTGTACCATCTATGAAAACCCATAGATAAGAAGCTGGATATGTGCAATGTTAATGTTGAAAAGCTTCTGTTTTTGTTAAATATCCCAGCATATTAATATTGTTTTGAAGAATATGATATTCTACAAGTAATTGTGTAGAAATTGTGATTTATTAATCAAAACACTGTAAATTTGTGTGAAAAGGGTGTCAGGAGTTTTACTGCCTTCAGTGTTCATTATTTTTGGATACTGCAGTGATTTGTTGGAACATATTTCATGTCTCGCCAAAAAGTGCTACAACATACATATGTTTATGCCATGAGACCAGATAGAAAGAAAATATAAATAAATAAAAAATAAAATGGTGAATAGGTTTGGAATGACATGAAAGAAAGTGAAGTCCAAATCTTACAATGACATCCGTAGCTTCCACAATTTCATAAAAAAAAATCTAATTCCCTGCACTCAGTGTCTGATTTGGTGTACCAGTGAGATCTACTTGATTTCATCATGTTGTTAGGGGAGTGAGAGGAGACTGGAAGGGCTGAAGGTAATGCTCTTTTCAACTGGATTAATTCAGCAGTTAATGCGTGTTGCCTTGGCTTCATGTATCACCGTTTGCAATTAGCCTGGCTTCAGTAAAAGCGAATATTGCATTATTCATGGGTTTTATTTCAGACAGCCTCACATTCAGAGTCCATCTGACTCTGACATACCCAGTGACAAGGGAAGTTCATGCATTAATCTTGCGTCTGCCTCGCGATGAGGTTTAATGGCTGCGGGGAATACAGCTGTCGTTCGGCGACGGATGCAAACTCTGTCGTCCCGACAGGAAGCTGTTAGAATCCAAATGAAGACCACTGAGCCTTTTAAATGTAGCATAGCAGTCTATCACCTCAGCACTTCTTTCCAATTCAATTACATGCTATATGAATGTGTCGGTTACTTAGCAGTCATGTTAAGAGTGTTGCAAATGAAAATGTGATTGCTTAATTTAAAGTGGTCTCTTGCTTAGGAGATGTTGAGCTCATAAGTTTCCATTGTGCACCTGAACCCACGCAATTAAGACAAAATCAGTACCACCATGTCTCAGAGCTGTGAATGGTGTTATTATTGTAGATAACTTGAATTGGTCTTAACCGCAAAACAAGATTTCTCTTCTGTATGTGGCAATCTGTAAGTATTTTCTTGGGTGACCAGTTTAAACCAATTTTTCTTCCACTTTTAGCATCTGCCTCCTAATGGTATGTGATTCCACAACAGGCCATCAAGTGCTGATAAAGAGGGTCTTATCGGCTCCTTTTGCTTGTGGAGACTTGGGTTGCATCCTCTCACTCAGAGACGAAACTGTGGTGAAAATGGAAGCATGTTTGCAGCACTCATGTTACAATGGCAAAGCAGAAAATACAGTCAGTTTAAGTCAGCAGAGTGTCTTGGAGGAGATTCAGGACAAGTGATGTTATGCAGAGAGACATAACCACCAGCAGAGGAAGAAACAATAGAATAATAAAATAAATTTTATTCCATACTCCAATGTCAGTCTATATTATATCTGTTTATGCAATTTTCAACATGTGCATATGTACTGTAAACGGGGACGTACCAAGGAGGTCTATAATACATTAAGAAAGCTATCCTTTACTTTTTCATCTCTTGCAGCTGGTGTAATTTCCACTTAAAGTCACACAACGTATGTATCAGCATCAAATGTGATATATAATATATCACGGTTCTCTCATAGTGGTAAGGGGGTTTTGTAAGAATCTTCATAGGTTGGTTTTGCTGAATCTCTACTTTGACTCTCCAGTGGTTTCGCTGGAGAATCTGCAGGCTGCTATAAAGTGAGCGAATTTCAGATGAATTGCCAGTCACATACAAAACCAGATTCTTCTCTTTTGTCTGCTCTGTTTTCATGGAGTGCTGATGTAGAGTTGGTAAGTATTCCTGGGCCATATCGTCTGCCTCTTACTGCTTCTGTTATTGACTGGAGTTTAGTGTGGCATACTGGGTCAATGACCCTCCATACGGCTTGTGTTAGTCACCTGAGAGGAGTGAGAAATAAAGTGCATGCCAGCATATTTTTATAAATTGTCCTTACTATGACATAATATACATCTTAAAGGTGCACTTAAAGATAATTTTGATATTTAAAAGAACCAAAACAAACACACTCTACTCTACACTCTAAGCATCGTACTCTAAAGGACCTTGCACCTATTTTGATATCTCCACCCCATGCATATGTACACAACCATATGACGATCATGGAAACAAAGTTATCACCAGTGTTCGGCATGTTACTTAAAAAATGTAATTAGTTATAGTTACTAGTTACTTCTCATAAATAGTAACTGAGCTTCATCATTATAAAAGAAAAGTAACTAATAACCAAGAAAAGTAACTAGTGCGTTACTTATGCAAAAACAAATGCAAACTTGGATGCCCGCAACATTAAATGTTAAATTAATGAAATATACTGTACTGTATACTTTTATTGTCAGTAACGGTGTTTTAATGTTGGAAACAGTAATTTGGTTGAATAAATAATGCAGTTAGTAACGCCGTTTATTTATTAACACTGTTATTCCCACCACTGGTTCACACAAGCAAATTTAAGCAAAAGCCAACACAAATAGATTGAGGGAAACAAATGCAAAATCAATATTACTCACCTATTAAAAATTAAGAAACCAATTCCAGGTCTTCTTCAGGAGTTTTTTCCAACAATAGAAAGCTTACATGATCTTAACCCTCCAAGTTAATGCTTTGGTCCTGTGATATTCTCCCTTTTTTAAAACCTTAAATCTAAACTCACTTCTCTCTATCTCTAGTCAATCTGTTCAGATTTGTTCTGTACACTCAAATTGAATGCTTAGTTCTCCTTAGCGTTACTAAAGATGCCCCTTACTGCTGATTGGCCATTAAATATTAACTTGAATTAAACTTCAAATTAAACTTAACTTCATTATTATTATATTACCTGGAAGTACAGTTTTCAAAAAAATATACGCTTTTAAGATACAACTACAAGTGTAGTCTATGTTATCTGGTGCTTAAAAAATGTCAAGTATTGATATTTGTTTGAACAAAGTAAATTAAATTGGAGTATAAAGAGTAATTTGTTTGCAAATTTATGCTAATGCTGTGTTTGCAATGCAATTGTATATATAAACATTAAACACATTAACATCCATATTGTATATTGGCTAAATATAGGCTCATTATAAAAAAAAAAAAAAAAAAAAAAAATATATATATATATATATTATGATGAACGCAGTACAGTGTAAGCACAAGTGACACCAACCTGATCTCATGGCAATTCGTACATATTTTACGAGGTGGCTAATTCATACTAATTTGTACGACCTCACGATTTATTCTAAATCGTATGTATTTTACGAGATGCCAATTCGTATGAATTTGTACGAATGACCTAAACATAACCCCGCCCCTAAACCTACCCATCACGTGGTTTTAGACAAATCGTACGAATCGTACAAACATGCTCGTGAGATTGTGTTGGTGACACATGTTCACGCATCTGCAGTGGCGCATGCGCTCGCTCTCACCTATGTTTGTGGCTGAATACAAATAATCATAATTGATGGACAACAAGGCTATATCAGGGAAAAGACATCAACCTGGTGCAGAGAAAGGAAAAAAAATAAAAAAGAGGATGAAGTGCTTCAATTTCAGGTAATACATTTATAATCCTCTAAAACATTTTTGACTGACGTTAGCAGACTAACCAACAACAACGCATCTGACTTAACATTGCAGTTTCCTTGACGTAAAATGTATTATATGAAAACAATGAGGCAACATATGGAATATGGATTAATTATGGTTTCATTGAATAACACTGTAAAAATGCATAATGGAATACAATGCCTGCAAAGGGCACCAAAGGCCTGATAATTGCTGTTGCTTTATTTACAGGATGATCCAATCTTTGTTTAATATTGACCAAAGATTTAATTCAAATATCCGCTTAATTAATTATTATTATTATTATTATTATTATTATTATTATTATTTATTTGGCCACCTATAATAGAAATGCTACAGACTATTTAATTTCTTCAACAAAAACCTGGATGTTTTATTTTGTGTCATTTCTGAATGCTTGAGACCATAAAATCCATCAAACTGTATAAACAAAATCATATAGTTTCTGTCTGCTACACTGTAATTTATAAACAATATAATACAATTACAATTGATTTATTTACTTTTATGTTTATTATTACATTTCTATTTTGACCCCTTATAGGCTAGTACTGTAGGTGTTTTGGGGGGTCTTTTGAGGGAGGGGGCACAACAATACTATTCTGCGTAGGGCACCCATTTGGCCAGCAGCAGCCCTGGGTGGAAGCACTAGCATACTGAGGGAGGTTAGCACCATGCACATTCCCTGTCAACATCACACTCCTGTTGACACCCATTATACTGGTGTTAATGAGAAACTGGTGACTCTGAGATCTCTTGACCCTGTCTCCACTCCTGACAACGATATGGAGTCTAACCACCCATCGCTTGCCAACCGCAGCTTCTCACTCCATGCCTGTTTTCCCAAAGGATATGGACAGTAAACAGAGTTTGTGTTGAAGGTTTTTTTTTTTAGTCTGTTGAGCTTTATTGATTTTACCCATTATGAGTAAATTTGAAAGCATGCGTACAATACTAAAGCAGGTTTGTGTTTTGACATTTCAGGTGTTTGTGATGTGCTTTCCTCACCTTCCAGCAGCAATCACAAGTATAATTGGATGATCTGATGGATATCTATAAAAGAAAACTTGAAAAAACAAACAAAAAAAAGAAAGAAAGACATTTTCTGATCCAGAAGGCAGAGATGAAAAACAAATGACTCACAAATGAGAGGAAAATAGGGGCTTATGAAAACATGACTGAATTATAATCAATTGCACTGTGTTTTTGTTTTGATGTAATTATTGACAGTCTGTGTATGACAAAGTAATTATGAACTATGAAATCAACATTCTGCAGGCATATGTTGCTATTTGACAGTGTTGACCTGTTTTTTCCCCTGAACACAGTAGCTCCAAAATACTAAAACAATTAAGCCCCATCCTAAAACATAATTACAGTACATTAGATACAAAATATCAAATATAGCGTAACCTCAAACTAAGGGACAAAGGGTAAACATTAAAAATCAGTTGCTTTAACTGTTACAAATGAGATCAGTTCATATGGATGTTGTTTATCTGCAATAACCCATTAAAAAACACGTAGTTTCTGCATGCATTTGATGCAGTACATAAACTAGGATAAAAGAGTCTCATCTAAGGTGACTGGCTGCATATTTCACAAGACATTTGCACGATATTGTACACAAACACAAGCACACAATATAACTCAGAAAAATGATTCTGTCTTCAGCCAGTATAAGAAATAAATCTTTAAAAAAATGTGTAAAGAACTTTTAAATGTGGCATAAGTGCTGAGGAGGCATAAAAAGCAAAGTAAGAGTAACAGTTTTTTTTAAAAATGTATCTACAAAGGAATTCAGCTGTAAACACTGTTTCCAGACAGAAGGGAAACAAGGTAAAGAGAAAACGACTTTTGATTTATTTGTTTATTCCCTCTGTTGTTTACAATTTGGAATAGGATGATATAAACTATAGCATTGCTGTTTTGATCCTCGAGCTACCTCATGGGTAAATGTAAAGAGTTGAGCCCTTTTCATTTTACAGGTGAAGGCAACAGCATCCATTTATATATTTATTTTGGGCTGAGTTTCCCCACAGCATTACTGTGCAGAGAACGTCACTTGTAAGGAAATGTTTTTGTGGATTATATTTTACCTGGCTGTTAAGCAGAGGTCATGGTTGTCATTGATGATTTCGCAATGGTTGCTTTGGTTTTGAAAGAATAATGTATAACCCTAAAATAGTTCATCATCGAAAACTGAAAATGTGTTGACCATTTATTCACCCCTCAGACCATCCGAAATGTAATTTTTTTCTTTATGAAAACAGATTTAGAGAAATGTTGAATGTTGAAATCTTGATGTAACATCAAATGAAGGATTTCTTTAATACAAACGCACAGTATTTATTTTTACAAGATTTTAATGTCACTGAAGTTGTGTGAATTTTTTGAGGATCACTGTAATGTTTTTAATCAGCTGTTTAAACTCATGCTTATGGCACCCACTCACTTCAGTGCAAGCAAGTGAAGTAATGCAAAATTTCTCCAAAGCTGTTGTGATGAAGACTCATCTAGATATTTGAGGGCCTGAGGGTGAATGCAGCAAAATTAAATTTTTGGGTGAACTGATTATATCTGATTGTCCAAGCAGCATTCTAAGAGTTTGTATGACTACTCTTGTCCAAGTATACTGTATGGTTTTGCAGATCAGAGATTGTGGGCGGTGCGAAAAACAAGCCTAAGATTCAGACAGTACAGCCTCACAGCAATGCGAACATATTTACGAGGTGCCTAATTCGTATTTTCTTTGTATTTTAATATATTAGATCTTGATAGACTAGATCTGGTGCACATGTTTATAAATAATTAAATAATACGAATAAATTCTGATTCATTTAGAGATTTACTGATACTTATACAGGGCATCTAAAGTTTAGATTTCTGATTCTTGAACTAAAGAATCATTGCAGTGTGGCCACATGATTTGGACACGAAATCAAGCTGTGCTCATTTTCATTCATAATACTTTAGTCATGCTGGCTTCACAGCTTTACCACTGTGCTATGATTTTACGTATTTTTGATAATATAAAAAATCACTTGTTCTTGCTCAATAATCAAATCTTAATTTTCCTTTCTTCCAGTAGAATGTTATTAATTTTAAAGTCATTGTTCATGCTGTGTGAATAAGGTCAACTTTAAGCACATCCCTCATCCATGCTGCAACTTTGCTGTGGAATTCGACCATTCTTTTCAAGGTGGTATATTGACAGGAGCATATTTATAGAGAATAGTTAGATTAATCATTAATATCAGCTTAGTGTTAAAATGTTATTTTTCATATTTTGACACCATGGCTTTATTAAGCAACACTGGGCTGATGAGAATGACCTCTGCTAAACTGTCCTTGCATAATTTTCACATCACAGTCAGGAGATTGAAAAGATATTAAAATCCAGATAATGTGCCGCTAACCCTGTCCCTCAAAGTTTCCTTCATTTGATTTTATTTCATGTTTTTGAAAGAAACTCTGTAACCCTACAGTGTAAAAAGCTCCCAACAGACTATGCAATTCCAAGGTGTTTAGCATGGATATTTCTGATCTTTTCAAAAGATGCACATGAAGGAGAAAAAAACCTTTCAATTTATTTAAAATATACACGTTCAGTCATAGTGGTACAAGGTCACTTGCTCTATACCAGCAACTTTTTAATGTTTTAGACAAGTCTGCCAATTAAATAAGGTAATTTAGTGTGATTTCATTCAAATCTAAAATAATAAAGTAACACAATGAAAATGAATGTAATTAATGGCACCCCTTTCCTGTGCAAAACAATACTTTGACCTCTAGAGTCACTTTTTGCAACCTGGTCTCTTAAAAATATGTACTTTGCACTTTTTGTGCAACACTGTTTTTATATGCATAACTGTGCATTTCGTCGCAGCTTCGAAGAGAAAGGTTCACTCAGTGGCATTCAAACACAGGTTCAAACCCTGCCACATTTTTATTACATTGATGTAGGTATGTATCATGGTCATTCATAATTGAAATGTGGACTGTTGCTAAAAGTCAATGCTCTATCATGTTGAAAATATGCCCTACATCAAATCCAACCCTTATCCTACCGATAGTGTTAACAAATGCAAAACTGATATATTACCACCTTTGTTGATGCAACCATCATTTCAACTTCCCTTATGAAGATTTGAACTGTTTTTGTCGAACTGTAGTTATATTGGATTCAAAATGAGTTCCTCAATTCTCTAGTGCATCGCTGTACTCCATGAGCTAACAAACTAACTATGAAAACCCATTGATATGAAGCTGGTATGGTGTAATGCTAACATTCAGAAGCATCAGTTTTCAAATCCCCCAGTATATTAGTACTGTTTTAAAGTCATAACATGAAATTCTTCCAGTAATTTTGTGAAAATAACTCATTTCTTTTGGAAACTGCAGTAATATGTACTTTTGTCTCACTAAAACGTGCACACTTTGTGTAGACGTTTTGTTTATTCAATGATTTACTCAACTGGAACTGGTTTAGTCAAATACTCATATATGCAACTACATCAGAAATATATATCAGTATAAAAAGATTTTAATCAATCTAATCAGTCTTCAGATGACTCACTGCACATGAAGTTTCTAATGATATAGTCTGACTGTTGGTATTGCACAATCAATGTGGTGGGTCAACTTCTCTTTAGGCTGGTGAGAGGAAAGAGAAGATCTAATCATAGCATGTCTGTAGAAAAACACATCTACAGTGTGCGGTGCCTAGATGGTGATTCATTGCGAGAGACATGTCATGATCTTTCCAGATGTTCAGCAACCTTACTCATGCAGAAAACCTACGCAGTGTGACAAATGATGTTGGCTTACAAGATTAATAATATCAGATAAAAAAATAATGATTTAATTATTATGACGTGATAACAAAGAAAGAAAAGATTTTACTCAGAAAATGAACAAAATTAACAGTTGGATCAATGTGATGAAAAAGTGCTAAAATAATCACCTGAAGTGAAACTGCATGTCACATGCACTTTTAGCTTATGTGATTTCTCTATCACAATGTGTCTCCTAAATGCCTATATGAAATAAAAAGGTAAAGCATAATATAGTTGCAAGCAACAGTTAAAGGGCCAATAACACCAATGTAATTTTACAAAGAGTGGTTTTAAATTCGTAAGAATTACAAATAAAGTAGTATAATTACATACTGTATAAGTTTTAACAGACAGATGACATTGACTCAAGCAAGTGCAGAGCAAATTTATTTTCAACTGGGCAACGTGATTGTATATA
>JAUMHQ010000081.1:4330644-4351620 GCA_032361165.1 Enteromius paludinosus
ATGTCTGCTTTGTTGTCCCCGCGTTGCTCTTGCGGTTTCCTTTGTTTTGTTGTTTTCATGTAATAAATGTTCTTCGTCCATTTCATTCCTGCCACCGAGTCGTGCCTAGAAACTAGGAAGTGAGAGCGCGAGACACTACAGCCGCCGATCGTGACAGATCTTAGTTAGAATACAAGTGTCATTCAAATGCATAGGTGCTATAGAAACCTTAAACAAAAGAAACAGCTGAACCTTGAAAGGATTTGCATTCACACTTAGCCCGGGATACTTGAACAGATGTTCAGCAACTAATCAAAAGGCTACTGTCTTAGGTCAAAGCTCACTGTTCTTAGAATGTAAATAAGAAATAGATGACTTTCAATTTATATTGTTATATATGAAAATGTTTAGCCATTTCTACAATTTGTAATCCTACAGTCTATAACAGTAACTTGTGATATAAAATTCATATTATAAATAAAATTATTAAATAAATAAATAAAATATTATTATTTCATGGTTTTTCCAGGTTTTTCATGTACAAGAGCCCTAATAATAGCAAGCACGCTGTTAATCACATGTCCACCAATGTGATCGCGCAAATGCTCCGTTACCTCTCCCTCCTCTAATCACATGCCGGATCCATCACCCCATTTTGTTCATGGACCTGAAGCACTGAATTGAACTGTTGATTCACTTGATTCATTAGCGTGTATAACCATATCTTCTCAATCAGTTCCTACAGAAAAGTTTATTCTTGAGTACACTTTGGGGGCATGATATTTACTATTGTGGTTTCTTATAGTTACTATTGTGATAGTTAGGTTGTAACTCCCTTAGGTTGTAATCTTTCTAATGTCTTTTGCTAATGTGGTTTTGCATTTTTACATTGGACAGCTAAACTAGGACAAAGTACCTGATGAAAGCCTTGTTGGGCTTGTTGGGCAAGACTTGTTGGGCTGTTACATTGCACTGGAGGATTCATCCAGCACGGTTGTGAAATTCATGTTATTTTAGAAACCACATTGCACAGAGTAATTTTCTTCAACATTCTGTATTTATGTCTTGTTTTCCAGGGGGGAAAAAAAAGAAAAAAAATCTGCCCCACTTTATATTGTGGCCCTAATACCTGTGTACATAGTACCTAGATGCGTACGTCGTATTTATGCACAGTGTAAGTACACATTGTTACACAGTATTGACAGCTGTAATATTTCTGTAAATACACATATAAGTCAAGTCAAGTCACTTTTATTTATATAGCGCTTTTAACAATACAGATAGTAGCAAAGCACTGAGCATTATCAAATAGAAGAACAGAGTGATGGTAATGTATAATGACGATAATTAAACTTTATAAAAACCCTCAGAATGGTATGTGTAAGTACAAATGTGTAACAGGACATTGGAAACAACACTTTGTTAACTTCACTAAATACTCCAGGAATTGTATAACTGCATTTGGGAATAACAATATGTATAAGAGTAATTGGAACAAGGGGTGATCTAGGGGGTGGAGATGGGTAGGTTTAGGGGTGGAATAGGATCCAGAGCGTGGAAAAAGGATATTTAAGGATATTTAAATTTGGAGGAGTTGAATCTTGAGTTGGTGGAGTTGGTGTACTACTGTGATACCAGTGTACTTACATGGTAACTAATCAGGAACTGTCCAGTTAATAAAAAGTGTAACATTTTGGACACCAACCACAATTTATATGTAAAGCGTAACTTGCTGTGTAACATCAGAGTAATTACATGGTAAATCCATAGGACATTTTTTACTTAATATAATTTTTTTTCTTTACCAAAAAGTGCTGTTAGTCCTGTTACACATTTGTACTTTCATTACCAAAAAGTGTTGTTACCAATGTGCTGATACGCATATGAACTTACACATACCACTCAGTGCATTGTTACATGTGTGTAGCTACACAAGCATTAAAGCTGTAGATACTATGTACAAATATTGTGGTTACATAATACATACACATCGTTACAATTTTCTAAGTACACAGGTATAGGGCCACTTCATATAAAGTGTGACCAAAAAATCCTTAAATGTTTTGTAGTGTACTTAAAGGAACACCTGTTAAAAGTGTTTTTATTTGAAATAAAATTATTGAAGATTGCATTTTCTAAAGAAAAAGTGATGATATGTGTTATGAATAGAGCCAAGGAAGCATGCGAGTTCACGTGCAAAAGGGTTTATTAGGCTCAGTGTCAGGACAGACAAGATCAAAATCACCGGCAGACTGAATCAACGTAGGCAGAGACAAAAGAGTAAACGTATTCCAAAGCAAAGGTCGATTACCATGTAAAGCAGTGTCCGAATCAGAGGGCAAGGCGATAGTCCGTGGGGAAGCAGAAGTCGGCAGCGAGGAAATCCCAACAGTGAAACAAAACACGAATGACAGGCAAAGACTGGATTGACAGTGCAAATGAACCATGACAGACAAACAAAGAGACTGGTATATATACACAGGTGGTGCTGATTAAATCATTGAACTTATTTTCGGAACAGCTGTGAAGGAGAAGTGCATTCTGGGGAATGGAGTTCAGCTATGAAAACAGACATAAAACACAAACACAGTTCATTGAGAGCTGGAGTGCTATCCAGGGCTCTGCTGGCACAACCAGCTGATCCTGATACTATCGTATTGTTACGGTGCTGCTGGTGAAGGAGAGGGCAGGAGACATCAAGTAATGAAAACAAAAGTATTTTAATAACGATGAAAACAAAACTTGGAGTGGTATCCATGAACTGTAAAACGAGACATTCAAAACCGACGTAACACATACATTGACAAACGAGAACTCCAAAAAGACAGCTTTATACACAGGGGTAAATGAACTAAACACAATGCTGGTGAGGAAAACAGGTGGGGCTCAATCAACTAATAATGACATGAAGACAGGAGCAACCAAATATGGGCAAACAGGAAGGGATACAAAAAAACGAAACCAAACACAGGAAGTCATGAAAATGAAACCAAACTAAGAATACAAAAACACACTTTAAAGAGGACTTAGAAAGACATAAATGTTACATTACCTCCCCCTCCCGGAAAGGCGCAACTGCGCCGTTGGGAACACCAAAAAACATAAAGAAAACCAGGGAGGGGGGTTGGGCCGTGGTGGATCAGGATCCTTGGGAGGCTGATCTACAGGGGTCCAGCTCCAAACCCCTGTCCTGCCCACCCTTTCCAGGATCTTGACTCTACTGCCCCCCCCCCTCCAAAAAAATTTTGGAAAGGCCAGGTGGGTCCGCTGATGGGCGTTCTGGTGGGTACTTCGGAAGTGCAGGCTCAGATGGGCACTCAGGAGGCGCTCTTGCAGCGCAGCCGGCTCAGGAGGGCGCTCTAGAAAGCTCACGGAGGACGCAGCAGACGCTGGAGGGCGCACGGAGGGAGCAGCAGACGCTGTCGGGCGCACTGGAAGCGCAGCAGACGCTGTCGGGAGCGCACTGGAAGCGCAGCAGACGCTGGAGGGCGCACGGAAGACGCAGCAGACGCTGGAGGGCACACTGGAAGCGCAGCAGACACTAGAAGAACATCTGGCAGTGCTATCTCCACTTCATAAGTCAGCTCTCCCTGCCACAAGCCCATCACGTGGCTGGTAGCTTGCTCTGGCACAGGCAGTGTGGCCGACTCTAGAAGGCGTTTCCGGGGCTTCGGCACGGGACGTACTTTTGGCGTTGGTTCTATGCGCTCGGGAGGCGCGAGATCTTCCATACGCTCGGGAAGTGCGAGCCCATTCCTGCGCTCGGGAAGCGCGAGCTCATTCACGCGCTCGGGAGGCGCGAGCCCATTCAAGCGCTGGGGCGGTAGGCGACGCCGCCGAACAGCCATCCGAGAGCCAGGTAATTTTGGTACGGTTTCCCGGATACATTCACCTGGCATGGGGTAAGGCGGAAGCCCTTGAGCGAGGCGATAGAGTATATACTCAGCCCACGTCATGTTTTCTTTTATGGTCGGTCAATCTGTAACGCTGATGTTTAGCAAAGGATGAAGGAGAACGCAGGAGATTGTAGAGTAAAATAAAACAAACGATTTTAATAAAGAGCAAAACAAAACTTGGAGCAATATCCAAAAAACACTTCACATACAACACCAAGCTAACATTTACGTTGACCGACAAACTAGAACTAAAAAGACATGGGTTTTATACAGGGGAGACTAATCACAGGACACGACACAGCTGGGGAGGTACAGGTGGAAGGGAATCAACTCATAATTGCATCTAACACAGGAAAGACCATATAAGGGCAAACAGGAACTAGAACGAGGGAGACTAGACACAATGAAAACTAAACTAAACAAAGAATTCAAAAAACAATGACTTTACATGGAACAAAACAGACAAGAAATGTTACAGTGATATTGTGCCACATTTTCAAGTTCAATGTGGGCACACAATTACTTGCTGCAAACTTGCATTACATTGTCACATTGTTCCTGGCGTAGGGTTTGTGTTAAAGAAGGAAGCTAGTAATTAGCTGATGTGCATGTTTCTCTTTTGTCATGCAAAATTCAACCAGTGAATTATCATTCATAATTATTATCACTTTGTTGTTGTTTTTACTATTTGGCATGGCAAACAAATAAGAATATCTAACCAATTGTTCATGAAAGCGAAACGCATTGTAATGTGGCAAATTCTATGAATATTTAGAAATGAAGGCTTACGTTCATTGTTTAATTGTTGATCTGTGTCAGTGATATCATGCACTACCGAGTTGCCAGTCAAAATTCTACATCTTTTATAACTTTTATAACATCTTTACAACTATAATCGCATGTGTCAAAACTCATTAATAAAAACAAGATCGATCCTTTCATTATGCATAAAGGAAGAAATCCCAATTTTGTTATTGAGAAACAAAATGCCATAAGATAACAAGACTTAGCCCATGGATACAGTTTTATTATATTTAGGCTAAAGCAAGTTTTAAAAAAAAAGAAAAAAAAGAAATGCTTATCTGGTTCATCATATTAATAATATTTTACAGGTAAACAAGAATGATTTCCACAAAGACTTGATACTGTAGTTCAGTCCTAAACAACAAAAGTAAAAGGACAATACTATTTTCTATTTTTTGAAGAACCAGTTTATCTGTCCGTGAGACCATCCGCTGGACAAGTGACAAGACATAACCCAAACAAATAAATGACACCTGACATGCTGTTTAAGAACTTTTAAATGTGAAGTGTTAGCTGACAGGGAAGTCATTTGCTTTCAGTCTCATAGACTGCCTACTTAATCAGGCCTCAATCCCTTAGAGACATAATAAATGATGCTGCCAAGTTTCATAAATGAAGGATCAATTGTAATTGATTTCATAGTCCAATACATTTATTAAAGTGACACCCATTTATGCATTTGCTTACTTGTTTTCTCAATCAGGCCCCAGTTGCAGTTCTCCAGAGATGAGGCCCCAAGTGCTGACTAACCACACACTCCATTAACAAAGTCAGACAAAGAATTTCATTACAATAAAATAATTGTTGCAAACTGACAAGGCAAGGTTGACACAGGGGGGGAGAGGGGGGGTGGCAGTTCATTTTTCATGTCAGTTTTCCTCAATACTTGGCTGTGTTAGACTTGCTAACTGTGTGATGTGTGTTAGTGTGTCCTCGACAGACAGTTAAGGGATGGAATTTCCTTTAAGAGCTGAATAAATTAGTTCCAGGTTGTCGGCGGCTGTCACATGCACGCTGATCCACCACGCTGATGAACCCTGTCACTCACGGATGCCGGGGAAAGCCGCTGGTGATTATTTCATCCTAACGTTGCTCCTGCCTGTCCGGTTAAATCATGATGGAAGCACACCTTACATGCAGAGACGGACACAATGAGAGAGAGGAAGGGGTTTGGAGAGAAAAAAAGAGACGTCTGTAATATCATTATGCTTTGTTTCTGTGACGTTTTGTATTATGTCTTACGGCACTGACAGATAATTGGATTGGACCCACTGGAGCCTTATTTTAGAGTAACACTACTACTACCTCAAGACTTCCTAAAGGAGTGTTTGAATTTGAAACTTGTCTATGGACAGGTTTTATCGATTGCTTGTGGTAAGCACAGACTACAATTTTTCAGAAATATACTGAAAGCATTTGTGAAAATTTAAGTCAAAAAAGGTTACTTGAACTAGCTTTCTAAGTTGTCCTTTTGGGGTAAAGGAATAAAAATGAAGGTTCACCAACAACCACTGGAGAACTATTAAATGAATGTATGGTTTTATATGAAGCTACCAATATCCAAATATGTAAAACAATTATGAATTGCCATTGGATTGTTTTTTAGTGTACATAATTTGGTTGAAGTTTGAGATGAAAGTACATGCCTTGAAATCTGTGATGTTGTATATGTGTTCCCTGTCGACACTTCACTCGTACTTCGTCTGCTAAGACGCTATGGGAAAGCATTCCAGATACAGCTTTTTTTATTGGCCAATTACCAGAACTGTATAGAAATAGTGCACAAAAAATAAAATATTGCTGAAATTGCACTTATACTCTGAACATCAAGATGTAGATAAGTTTGTTTCTTTGTTGTAATGAATGTAGCTTTACATCAGTTTAGAGTAAAACATCTGATAAAAGCATCACAATAATTCTAAATTAATCCTCGACTCCAGTCCATCAAATAGAAAAAAGTTTTAAACAAACCAATACGAAATCTTTTTTTGTTTTTTTGTTTTGTTTTTTTTCTGGCTGAAGAAATAATACTTTATCTATAATGATTTCTCATTATGGTTTTCTAGACAAAGAATACCCTTTTTTGTCTAAAATGGATCCAGGAAGATTTATTTAGCAAACGGTCCTTTATGGCTAAAGAAGGTCCTAAAAATTAAAAAAAAAGATAAGAAAGAGTTGGTTCTTTAAAGAACCTTTGACTGAATGCTTTTTGTGGAACAAAAAATAGTTTTTCGGGGCATCAATTTGAAGAACATTTTCAAGCACCTTTATTTTTAAAGGAAAGGACGTGACATTTGGCCAGGTATGGTTTCCCATACTAGGAATTTGAGTAAATTTACTACAGCTTCAACTTCACAGGGAGCTGCACATATACAGTAAGTTAGACTTTAAGCAGTTAATGTCAGTTGGAAATTTTGTTCATATGAAACAAAGTCAATAGTTTGTCAGTGTGACGTATTTTATCGAAGTACAAGATGATTTGAGGGCAGCCAGCTGTCTTGGCCAGTGCAGATTCTCCAGAGTGGCTGCACAAGTTCTAATGAAAACACAGCTATTACACAATTGGCCAGACTCACTGACGATAACAATGATGTGTGTTTTATATTTATTTTAAAACCTTGAATTAAACTAATAATCAGAAATCTGTTTTATAACAACAACATGACTTTTGATGCAGTCCTGATGGTACAATGTGTCTCATGTTTGTCAAAAGAAAACTGATCAAAAATAATAATAATACAGACCCTACTTTAGTGGTATTTATAAGCTTATAAGCAGTTAAAAGTCGGGCTCTGCCAGTCCCTCTGCCAAGACTGGCCCAGCCTTCTGCTATATGCATTTCCCCCAGTGGCTCTGATACCTCAGGTCATCAGCAGAGTCAGGGAGGAAGGTCACAAGCTCCACCGTCTATGAGACAGGTCTATGGGCTGTTTTCTCGAGGCAAAAACCCCTCGTCATGTGACATATCAGTGATATTGTCATATTTACAACACCTGCTGGATAAGGGACGTTCCCCTTCCACTTAAGGCATACGTGGTGGCCATATCAGCCCACCACGACCTTAAAGCAGGCCAAACAGTAGGCAAGGATATTTTAATTATCCATTTTTTAAGAGGCGCTAGACAGCTGAAGCCTTCCGCCCTCGCACTATCCCTACGTGGGACCTGCCTACAGTATTAAGTTCCCTAAAAGTAGCGCCCTTTAAACCCCTGCAAATGGCTACAGTGAAGGCGCTGACCCTTAAGACAGCACTGCTATTGGCACTGGCATCTGTTAAGCGAATAGGCGACCTGCAAGTGCTGTGATCCTGAAACCGAGGGCTATGGTCTCGAAGCAAAGGCTTTCTAAGTGGGTTGTAGACGCCATTTCATTAGCATACTCTTCAGTGGGCCAGGTTTGCCCCATAGGAGTAAAAGCTCATTCGACTATACCACTGCCTCATCCATGTCGCATCAGAAAATTATAAGACATTATGGAAGTCGCCAACTTTGATTTTACTTTCACTATAACTAGTATGGTTACAGGTAAGGAATATACTATAGGCTTGACGTCCATTGCACGTTCATAAAGAAAGTATTCGAAACCAACTGTTAGCTGCTGTGTGAACGAGATTTTTGATTATATGATTATATGTGAATGACATCAAGACGTCAAGTCAAGACCACTACAATATGGCGGACGGCTTACGTATTGCATGGACCAAATACATTATTTTTTTCCAGATTTAGTTACTGCTGCTTAGTTACTGCTGTCTTTATCCCTCTCTCTCTTTCCCTGTCTCTATACATATGTATATATACTTTATATATATGTGTTTATATTTACCCTGGATGCCTTGAGCAGTGCCTTGAGTCCACAGCTGTTCCTCAAAAGCAGTCTACATTTTTATTGAGCATTACAGTTTCTTATGCTCATCAAATCAAGAATGATGTGATGAGGTTTGGGAAAATCGATCCTCATAAAAATTCTGTAAATTATTCTAGTGAAAGCGTCAACTATGATATCCTGAGATGCCCTCTGGTATGATTTGATTGAATCATTTATACTGTCTAGTACTGGGTAAAAATGTTTGAGAGTCTGGCAAGATTAGTTCTATGTTTCTGACATCATACGAGAAGAAAAACGATTATAGCGATTGATGAGGCCAAAGCCAATCATTGGCAAGCTGGTTCACAGATTAGAATCCATGCATAATGGCAGTATGTATGAATATATGAATACAAGATGCACTGTTTTCTTCCTTCAGACCTCACTAAATATATTCCGTTACAACATTCACCCTGAATAATAGCCAGGCATTATGGCCTCGAGCACTGCTTTTGTGTGTGCTGTGTTTAGAAGAGCTCTATTTTTATCGCAATGGAAAAGAATCTTCATCATATTTGATTTTTTTTTTCTTTTTTCTCTCTGCACATGTAGACTGCTAAGGACAATCAAAGGCAGAAGAATGCTGAAAAACAAAAGTAACTGATGATCAAGTGAAAGCAGGAAGAGAGATATTTAAAATTAAAATATAGTGGAAGGAAATGCTTTTCAAAATCACCGCCCTGTTTCTCTTCTTTAGAGCCCATGTAATTAATGAACTCTTCAACGGCGGGAGTTTAATGATGGCGGACGCAGTGTTGCTTGTGTGATTAATTGCTGCTGAGGTGAGGTCACTGCTTTCCACCTTTGGTTTACAACTGCAGCCGTATTCACATTTGTGCATGTGGGTGTGTATGCCATGTGACAGAAAAAATGAAGGGAAAGAGAGAGACAGAAGCAAAATCTTATTCACTAACCATCCATAATTGAGTTTAATGAGGTGTCAGTGACATCCGAATGAAAAAAGAATATGTCACAGTAAATCTTGTCATTTTGTCAATGTTGTTCCCAAACCTAATGTAAGGTGTTATTTTATGTCTGAAGAACAATAATGTTTAAATAGTCTTTACTCATATTGTCCATACAATTATTATAATGTTGTTTGGTGTCTTACAATTGAACCTGTCTACAATTGACATCATGGTAGATGTTAATTATTAGCAAAGTGATTATGCATACAGTAATTTTTACTAAAGTAATCCAGATTTTCTCAGTCTTATACATCTTACACAACTTAGCACTCATATCTGGCCTGTAAGACGGTAAATTGTGGCATGCAAATAGCATTTAGTTTAATTTTCAGCTCTTATTTGGACCATCACCTGATTTAAATGAATCTTTTAGTGAACCGGATGTATAAATGCCACTGACAGCACATGCAAATAGCATTCTCAGAGACATCATATCTAGTAAATTCCCCCTTTATAAAGCCAAGGGACTGTTAGACAGAAAAGTGAGTTAAGATTATTGCTGATTCGTGTAGTTTGAAGTTAAACTTCTGCCTAAGTAGAACGGAAATTCATTAGCGCTCTGATTGTGTGGTAAATGACGTTTGATGACTGATAACTCTAAATTCAATCGAGACTTATCTGCATCTGGTGCTCTAATCGCAGCCCATCCAGGAATTTGCTACATGCAGGTAATCCAGGCCATGTCACTGATAAGGCTGAAGCCCAGAGTCAGTGTAATACATGTTCTTATCACCATGCAAATTAAGGCAATGGAGAGCAGACTCTTTTTATATGGTGGTGCGGTCTAAACTGATGATGGGTTACTGTTCTTGTGTGCAAACACATAGGGATGAATACTTGGCAATGAAGTATCTAGATATCAGCAGAGGAGCTGCTTTGTATTCAATTTTCAAGGCAGGTTTATAATGTTTATATATGTTTTAGTTTTCAAAACATGTGCCCTCGAGTTATGAGTCTTAGCATGGTTTTGCTGGTTAGCATGCCTCAGTTAATTCCTTCAGTTAATGCTACTTGCCATTAAGATGAATTGGAATGTTGATGGTTAACTTTCTCCAGGTACATAAAGCAGGCTTTGTTGGACATGCCAACAGACCACACACAGTCTTTTCACTGATTACATGATGCATTTAGCACACAGACATAGAAAGCACTTCCAAGTTCCAATTAGAGTGCCTAAGTCTGGGCACATACAAATTGTGTTTTTAAAATGCGGCTTATAGCTTATAAATAAGAATGGATTCATGTGGCTTCAAAACGTCTTCACATCTTCTGAGTTTTGTTTGGGCCACTTAGTGCCAAGTATACTGAAACATAAATAGCTTTTTTAGTTTTAGTTTTTTTAAGTTTCTGTATATTAAATATTCATTACTTACTTTTTAAATGAAGAGTTGTTGCAGATAAAGTTTAAAGAAATTAAAAACGTACTCCTTTTTACACTCGGTTGGGAAACCCTGCATTGGGGTGGCAAACTTACAGTGTGAAATGATGCAGTGTTACTTCTAGAATTTTAGCAAAAGACACCCAATAGTGTTCATTTTGGGCAGGTCATGAGCTTGCAATAGCTGATTCTCAGCTGATCACATATAAGGTCAAAATTAGTCTCAGCAGCTTCACCACCTTTCTCAGGAGCTAATTACTCTCCTCTATACTCAGTTCTTCATTTTATCCACAGTCTGGACTTGACCTTCAGATATTTCTAGCTGAATCAGACTCCCTTACCTTGAATTATGTTGTTACATTAAATTGTCATTGCCCAGAACAGAACCATACCGCCAATCCAAACTCTTTACTAATTAGATTCCACAATAGAAGTACTGACAGAAAACTGTGTGCTGCAAAAACAGGAGTTTCAGCTATTGAAGGGAAAAGGACAAATGGTCACAGAAAATGTGTATTGGACTAAAGAATAGACAGTTTTATTTCTTTAAAGTCTATTCAGGAAAAAAAAAAAATGATAATAATAAAATAAGAACATTAACCAGCGGTCTAGGAGTGTACCATCTTGTAAAAATCTTGAATGCCCATTAATTGTTGTAAAGCGTGAACTGTGTACAAATATTTTGACCTGATCTCATGGCAAAAATGTGCTTGGGGCACTTTTTAATGAGATTTGAAATATGTAAGTACATATCACTGCAATTTGCAAAAGAAATGAACACCAAAGGCTGTACTCCAACACTTTTTATTCCTTTTCACATAAGGTTACAGAGTTTTGATTAAGAGTTAATTTTTGCACTATTACTTGAAGAATATTATGACTTCAAAGCAATTCTAATATGCTGGGAGATTTGAAAACTGATACTTTTAAATGTTACATAATAACTAAATGTTTAGCTTTACATATACAGCTTCATATCTATGGATTTTCATAGGCTGTAGGTTTGTTTGTTTGTTAGCTTAAGGTGTATGGAGACGTATTTGAGAGGTGAGGAGCTTTGGTTCAAATCCCAGTTTGACCAAACAGTTCAAATCTGCGTAGGAAGTTCAAGTGGCACAGTTGAATCAACAGATGTGTTTATCGATCAGTTTTCTAATTGTTAAAACTATATGTTTTAGCACCACTGAGTGGACGTTTCTCATTAAAACTGATGTAAAAATGAAGTGAGGTATATAAAAAATCGTATTGCAGAATGTAATAAGAGTCTGGGCTAAAATGTTTACTTTCAGCTGATGTTAGAATGGCAAACGATTACAATTTTTCAGTTGTAAAAAGCCCTATGTTGATCTTAACTTAAACAAAAACAGTGGTTGAAAAAGCTATGGTTGCTGACTTTACTCTTGTCAGATGGTCTCTTCCTGTCTAAGTGGGAGGTTCTTGGCCAGAGTAAACTGAGAAGTAGACCAGACTTCATGCAGATTGTCAAAATGGCAGCTATGCAAGACTGTGACTCATGAACTGGACATTCTGAGTTTCTCCATCTGGACTGTCTCTGAAATTACTACTCTAATAGGCAGTTCAGATGAAAATGCAAAAATTATAAAAATGTATTAGATACTAGATCACTGCTCTCCATTGTATGTTTGTGTGATGGAAGACCAAAAAATGTTAGATTTTACTAATTTGTGCCAAGAAGAAACATAAAAAAAGCCTCCTGAGAATATTGAGGTTCCCGTGGGAGCAGCGGTGCTTAGATAACAGCACAGGTGTGATAGACTATGTTTTATCATGTTCACCATATAATAATATCAAAAAGACTTTCCCTTCAAATGTCTTCTTTCACTAATCACTGTAAAGCCATTGATGCATTTCAAAACATGCTATTTAATACTCACTAATGTGTGAGTTGATCTAATTATAGGGTTTTGTTATTGGTGTTAGTGGTTTGCTTTGAGCTGTCCCAACAATTAAAATGCCACAATCATCTTGCTCTCAGCGTTGATGATGTGGTGAAGGTGCGTGGAATACAGATTGGGGGGTTTCAAAAATTATGAATCATGTGATCTACGAGAATGGTGGGAAAAAAAAGTTTTTTTTGGCTTTGAGTAGGATATATTTGTGTGGTGTTATGTTTCTGCTTGAATTTCCCGTCATTGGAGGTCCAGTCAGTGTTTCTACAGGTGATGTGTTTATTGAGATTAGCATGGCTTACTTACAGTCAATAATGCCAAGAGCCGACTGAAATCATCAAAATGATGGCATGAGAAATCCTAAGATCAAACATTCTTATACATTAGGTCTGGCTATATGTGGTGTGTATTTTAGGTACATTTTGGATACAGCTTTCAAGTACATTAACTTTTGCCTTAGAATTAGTGTTTCCAGTGTCTTATCCTTGTGTTTGGGCACCCTCATTTGGTGCTTGTGTACAACTGCACTAATGCCCACTGAGGATTGGATTTAAACAAGAACGCACATGTGTCTGCTTCAACCTGTCTTTTAACCACAGTCTTCTACTGTCTGTTGTTCATGTGAAATTAGGGGCATTCAAAGTGCAATGCATCCATGCACGTATTTGCATGATCCTTTGAATAACCCTACTCTGTTTATCGGTACACAAAGGTGGCAGGGCATAAACATCAGAGATCTTTGAGACTGTTTGCCTTGTTTTGATTGCTTGGTTCAGACCTGTGTTTGATTCCACCATCCTCCATTGCCCCCACCAAACTCTTTTCAAACTCTACCAGGGTGAAAAATAAACTATGTTTGCCCTCTAGCCATAGTTTGGATTTAAATATAACACAACATGTATGTTGAATTGAATGCATGAAGGCTATAAACAAAACAAAATGCAAGCTGAGTGAAAATAGCTGCTGTTCTACTTAAGTATGGCATTAAGTAAAAACTTAATAAATATGTTGTGTACAATTAAATGCACATTTAAAGGTAAATGTAACTTGACATGCAATCTGTTTTACTGATGTCTATGTGGTTGAGACACTGATTTTTTTTTTTCTACGATCTGTCATGCCACATCAAATGTAAACAACAAAGCACAAAGCTAAAAATTATTGCATGGCAAACGTGCTATTGATATTGTTTAGTAAACTTCTGTTTACATATCGACTGAATTCAAAACAACATCAGCATTAATGACAATTAATTTCAATGATTGTCATTATATATATATATATATATATACATATGTATATATACATACTCAATACTCAATAATTACTGTAACCAGTAAATGTTTTTAATTAAAATATCTAAAAAAATACTTAATTTACCAGAAAAACTTTGCACGATTCTACATGCATTTCCATATTGCTTGTGTACTGCCAGATATGCAAAGGTAATTTATTTGGAGACAAGCAGCTATAAGAAATGCATTATACATTAGTAAGTGTGATTAGGACCGTGCAAAGATTTTAATTATGTGTCAACAATAGCGATTCCCTTCCATGATTTAGGATGGATTGTGTTCATATAAACTGCAAACCACGTAGACCGCTTTTTGAGACAGACTCGACTGTAATTCACTTGGGTTCATTCAGGTTTGGAAAACCACTTTTACACTAGCCAACAAATTGAAACAAATGAACGGAGTGTCTTAAAGACAAAGTTTAGCTTACGTTTTGTTTTACTGGGGTGCAAAATAAGAGGAATTCTGATATATTTGTGACCCTGGACTACAAGACGAGTCATAAGGGCCAATTCTTTTGAAAAAGTTAGAATTACATCATCTGAAAGCTGAATAAATAAGCTTTTCAATGATGATTTGTTAGGAAAGAGATATTACTGGACGAGATACAATTATTTGAATTTCTGAAATCTGAGGGCGAAAAAATCTAAATACTAAAGAAAACTCTGGTTAAATTGTCCAAATGATGTCCTTATCAATGCATTTTACTAACCAAAAATTAACTTTAATATATTTATGATAGGAAATGTACAAAATGCCTTCATGGAACATGATCTTTACTCAATATACAAATTATTTTTTACAAGGAAAAAAAAGATAATCATTGTTGATTTTACATTTTGATGAAATTTTTTGGCTCATGGTCGAGCGTCACACTTAGCCTTTGCATCCAACTCTTTTTGCATTCATGTTTTTTTTTTTTTTTCTTTTTTAGCTCACACTGGGATTCAGGCTCATTTGACATACTGTTCATTTGGTCCTGTCACAGGCAGTGGCAAGAGACACTGCAGGGTACTCTTGCATTGCATTGACTGGCTGAGAGACATAATCTATGTCTCTTGCATACCGCTAGACGATTAGAGATCCTTCATCACTGAAAAGAACTTTACATTTTCCGACTGAGTTCCCCCGCCTGGACAAATGATCTAGGTGCATGACATCAACTGTTAAATAAGCTCTGGGACCAAGCTATTCATTCTACTTTGTGGCTTCAATGTAATGTGTGTCCCACCATGAAAATCCTATTTCCACCCTGGGCAGGTAAACGACAGGCTGGTCTAGTCAATATGCAAGTTTAATATGGAGAATTTTGGACTGTCTGATAGACTTCTTCAAAGGCATCCATGTATAAAAGCACGTCTTGTTTTGTTTTTTTGTTGTCTTTTGAAGTGAGCAAATTTGGAAGGACAAAATAGAGGCCTTTTCTGGAAGAAATGGGAATCCGTAAGTGGCTTTTAAAATGTCTTAACAGGATCAATATAGAAAAAGCAAAAAAAAGCTAAATGAAAGCGGTTTCAATGTTTTGCCTTTTATTTTAAATGTGTAAAATTACATGTTTTGCTGAAATATTATTTTTAAAACTCCAAAACGAATAATTGTTTGCTTAATGAGTAACCAGAAGAGAATTTTAATCTAACATGTAAGAATATAAAAACATAGCAATCATTTTAAATGCTTATACATCTCAGTAAGCTGTACAGTATGTGTGAAGTTTAGTCAGACAATCATTTGTTGTAGAGCAATAGACAATAGTTGAAAAAGAGCTGCCAATACCTGTTAACTCAAGAATATTAATACGAATGGATAATTCAGGATACATGGAATATCGAAGGTCTCAAATTATGTTATCTCTTTATAGACAGGGAAATGTGAAGACTCGTGATGAGCATTGAAATAGTTTCTTTTTATCTCTGTAATTACAGATAAGGTGAGAGCTCTAATCCTAATGCAATTTGCACATCTAACGAAAGTTGCCAAAAATGAATTTGACACATTTTCCAGATATCGCTGTAGTTTTCTGAGGTTAAAAGTGAGTGTTGTACCTCTTGTCATCACATGAATTACAAATTAACTTGGAAAGTGGAGAGAATGGCTCTCCTATTGTGGAGTTCAAGTTTTTGTATTGCTTTATTATAATGTTATTACATTGTTATATCATTGGGACTGTCTGGGGAATGCTCTTGTTATGGCATTTGCATATAATTTTGCTGTAAGAGGACATGGAGACAAATAGAAATAGTTTTTAGAGGGCATTCAAACCATTTTCATTGGCAGTAATGAAGCTTTTTAAGTGTTCCTGTAATAAACTTTTCCTGAGTTCACATTCAACACACTGTCCTCCGGTTCAACTGGATGATCTATTGCTGCTTGAGGTCATTTGCATAAATGAATTATTTGAACGTATAAAATAAAGTCTGAATACTAAAGTGTATTATTTCACCTAAAGCAAATATAATCGTGACAAATGGCACATCTCTGAGTATTATTATCAGCCTTTGAATTAGCAGCTTGCTTATTTAACATCAATTGAGCAATCCAGGCAGCCAATCAGTTTTTCCCCAGTTAACATGTCAATTACAGCACCCGCAAATTATTTCTAGGCTGTGTTCAAAGTTGACTGTCTGGTTTCCCAAAAGGCACCACAACATAAATCCTTCTTGTATTAACACAGAAAACTGATGCCGTGCTACCACTATAAGGTACTGTACATCACGTGCTGCTATGTTCTGTAGTGATGAACTATATCCACAAAGGCTAAACGCATGTACATTTTTTCATCATGAATTTATATATCGCCAGCTACATTTGTCATAATGATGAATAATTTGAGGTATGGTTCCTTTTTTTAACTTGAAGAGCCTTAATAATTATATTTAAATTTTTTTTAGATATCTTAAGCACCTATGTTGGTCCCTACCAATAACCATTTCTCTGATATAAGATGGGAATAGGATTTACAATTCAAGACTTGTAAAAATACATTAGTAGCATCCATTTTCTATGTTTTTGTATAAAAAAATGGTTACTAACAAGTGACTAAATGTCCAGAAGAAGATTGTTGGCACATGAAAGTCACTACAGTGAACAGAACCATTTATCTAATTGCTAGTCTGCTTTTACAGTCACATTGTGTTAATTGCACTCTTACAAACTACTGGAACTGAGTCTTTCAAGCAAAGCAAAGGCGATAATCCAAACATGAGCAGGGCCAGTAACGATAAATCCAAACAGAGTAACAAACAATGAGAACACGGGTAGAATTACAGGACAGCTCGAAAGTGCAATGGACCGTGGCAACACACAAACACTTCCGGGTTTTATACATGTGAAACTAGGTCAGCGTTTCTCAATCCCGGTCCTCGCACCCCACCGCTCTGCACATGAACGTATACGTTCCATTCAAAGTGCATTTAAATGTGCAAGACGTAATTTAAATCTTATTCACATATTTACAGCGCAAATCCGTGAATGAACTTTCCGAAGTGAAGTAAACTTTAATGGATTTCCCCTGCTCAGGGAGAAGGGAGCAATGAACACTGTGTAGGGTACATGTCAATTGGAACACAGCTCATGCACGGAGCTCTCTTCTAATGAGCTGATTATCAGAATCAGGGGCCGGTTGCATAAAACGTTTTTAGACTAGTCTTACATGTAAGTCGTCTAAATTTTCCCTTAAGACTGGTCTTAACTTTGTAAGCCAGTTGCATAAAATCTTAGACTGGTCTAATTTAAGACAAAAAAGTAAGACTGATTACCCCATGGCTAACTTTTCCTTACAATCTATGGTGCCATGGAAACCAACTGTCAACTGTGCCAGATTCAGAAAAGTGGCAAGACTTTTGTTTGTCTTGTGTCATAGCAAATTTTAATCCTTGGTTTTATGAACGTGCAATAAGCAGAGAAAGGATTTTCAAAAAACGTTCAAATCCACTGGAAGTCCTTTCTGAAAAGGAACTGTTTGAAAAATTGAGATTTCCAAGACATGCAATTCAACAATTTGCATTTGACTTAGAGGAGCAGCTGAAGGATATTTACTATTTACTTTATCTGTAATTGTGGCCCAAGCCTTTTTGTTGTTTTTTATAGTTTCAATTGTAGTCGCTAAATTTGATTTTGCAGCATTATATTCCTCCAATATGCAAATTTCTCCTGCAAAGGAAAACTGTGACGAGTGCCCACTGTCGGCCATTGTGTTTAAGCTGTTTAGCATCTTACTTTTCCCTACAATGCAGTGCGATAAGACTGTTTAACTAAAGACAACCATAGACTTATTTTATGCAACAGTCTTTCCACATTGACTTAGACAGGCTAATTCTTAGACACAGTCTTTAGACAATGGCTATGTTTATGCAACCGGCCACAGGTGCGTTAACAAAGAGAGACATGCAAAATATGCAGAGCGGTGGAGCACGAGGACCAGGATTGAGAAACGCTAAACTAGGTCAATGGGTTGAGCAAACAATGAAACACCATGACAACTGACAAGCGGGGCGGAGACATGAGTTTGTGGCAATGAGTGCATGAAAACAAACACAAAACATAGAGAGTTCGCTGGGTGCTGGAGTGTCATCCCCTGAGCTGGGCTGGCACATCCAGCTGATTGTTACACTGACAGAGTGTGCCTGCCTCCAGAACATTATAAAGTAAATTGTTCCAGAGTTTGGGTGCCAAATAGGACAAAGATCTGCCATCTGCACTAGCCTCAAGGTCATAAATGCAATTAACACTTCTGCATTTGAGGTTGAGAGAAAAAAGTAGGTCACAATTTAGAGACAGTACTGTATGTTCTTGAGATGGAAAAAAAAACAGTTTTACAGATGCTAGAAACACGGCTTTCAAATAAAAGATTGCTATCAAAGAGCACATCTAGGTTCCTAACTGATAAAAAAAAGAACTGACAAAGCAGCCATCAAATGCTAGACAGTGTTCTAGATTATTACATGTGGGTTTTTTAGGTCCGATAATAAACACCTCTGTTTTGTCAGAATTTAACAGTAATAGTTACTTGTCATCCATTTTTTTAAATCAGCTATGCATTCCATTAGTTTTTCAGTTTGGTGTGTTTCACCTGTCTGAGAAGAAATATATAGCTGAGTATTATCAGCATAACAGTGAAAGCTAACACCATGTTTCCTGATAATATCTCCCAAGGGTAACATGTAAAGCGTAAAAAGTAATGGCCCTAGTACTGAGCCTTGAGGTACTCCACATTTCGATATGATACATCTTCATTCACTGCTACAAACTGATAGTGGGCAGATAAGTATTATTTGAACCATGCTAAGGCACTTCCAGTAATACCAGTAGAGTTTTCTAGTCTATTCAAGAGAAACCCTTTGATGCATGTGACCATACAACACAGTCTCTTCTTGTTAATTCTAACAATTCATACGACCTAATTATAATTCATATGACCTCATAATTTGTTTAAACCCCAGTGACAATTAGGTTTAGGGGCAGGGTTAGATGTAGGTCAGTCATACATATATTCGTACAAATTTGTACAATTCATATGAATTGGCAACTCGTTAAATTTGTAAGATTATAGCAAAAATCATATGAATTCGTACGAATTTACATGAATTAGCCACCTTGTAAAATATGTACGATTTGCAGTGAGACTGGGCTGGAACATAGAGTGGCATATTGTCACAGTTTATGTCTGTTTAGTTCTGTTTATAGTCACCACGGCCTCCCAAGGCTCCTGATCCGCCTCCCAAGGCTCCTGATCCAGCACGGCCTCCCAAGGCTCCTGATCCGCCTCCCAAGGATCCTGATCTGCCACGGCCGCCCAAGGCTCCTGATCCACCTCCCAGGGTTCCTGATCCACCACGGCCACCCAAGGCACCAGATCCGCCTCCCAAGGCTCCTGATCTGCAACGGCCTCCAAAGGCTCCTGATCCGCCCTAAAGGCATTATAGACTCTGCCCTTGTGGCGTTTAGGGTGCCTACCCCCCCTCCCCAGTTCTCTTTCTTTTGTTTTTCTCTGTTTACGCCGCGAGGTCGCGGCTTCCGGGAGGGGGAGGTAATGTCACAGTTTATGTCTGTTTAGTTCTGTTTATAGTCTGTGTTTTTGTATTCTGAGTTTAGTTTCGTCATCATTGTTTTTGGTCTTCCTGTCTTCCTTCCTGTTTACCCATATATGGTCTTTCCTGTGTTGTTATGTAATTATGAGTTAATTCCCTTCCACCTGTGCTTCTCCAGCTCTGTCTTGTCTAGTGATTAGTCTTCATTGTATAAAACCCTGTCTATTGAGTTCTAGTGTGTCCGTCAATGTGAATGTTACCCGTGGTTGTCTAACTTTAGTTAGTTCTACAATGGATGTTTTAAACCTTGCCTTGATCACCATTAAAAAGACTTTGAGTTAAAATTGAGCTCCTGTTTCCAGCGATCTTCTTCTCCCTTGACACCAGCGTGACACATATTTACACAATAGTCTATATTTCGCTTTTTATGTATGTTTAGCGATTGTGCTTATGCTTCAAAATTACCGTTGTGTTTACTTGAGAAAATTATAACGATAAACAAAAAAAACACAATCATGGGTAAGACTGCCGACCTGACTGCTGTCCAGAAGGCCATCGTTGACACCCTCAAGCAAGAGGGTAAGACAGAGAAAGAAATTTCTGAACGAATAGGCTGTTCCCAGAGTGCTGTATCAAGGCACCTCCATGGGAAGTCTGTGGGAAGGAAAAAGTGTGGCAGAAAACACTACGCAACGAGAAGAGATGACCGGACCCTGATAAAGATTGTGGAGAAGGACCGATTCCAGACCTTGGGGGACCTGCAGAAGCAGTGGACTGAGTAGAAACATCCAGAGCCACCGTGTACAGGCGTGTGCAGGAAATGGGCTACAGGTGCCGCATTCCCCAGGTCAAG
>JAUMHQ010000081.1:4364328-4389412 GCA_032361165.1 Enteromius paludinosus
CAAAGATGTAGTAAAATGCATTCATAAGGTATAATAATACAGTCAGCAGTTGTATGACCTTATAGATGACAATTTTTGAAAGGGTAAAGCGAGTGCACTTGTAACACTGTGAATATTTTATTATATTTCAAACACTAATTCACATAAACATGCTCTCTGTGTGTTAAAAACACACTGCTACAAAGAAATTAAAGGGTTAAAGGGGCCTCTTTTGTTGTGAGTAGATTAATTAGAGTGCCCCTATTATGGGTAATGAAAGGTTCATATTTTGGTTTGGGAGTCCTCAACAACAGGGGCCTGTTCCATAAAACAAGTTTACCAAATAAGCCAGGCTTGTTTTAATTAGTCTGACTTATTCTAAACCAAATCAAATGACAGTAAGTCAGACTAACTGAAATAAACCTGGATTATTTAGTAAGATTGTTTAATGGAACAGGCCCCAGGTTGACATGAATGCAAGGTCAAAAATTATTTTCATTGTCTGCATCCCAATGGGCACACTATCCAAAATTCTATGTGATATTAGTACCCGGACCAGTCTAAATATTCTGAATATAAACACTTATTATACAACCCCAAATCAGAAAAAGTTGGGAAAGGGTGGAAAATGTGAATTAAAAAAGAAAAAAAGCAAGTTATACGTTTTTCTCAAATTGCATTTAATTGCAGACAGTATGAAAACAACACATGCTTTTTTCAACATCACTTGATTTGTAAATAAATATCCATAAAAAAAAAAAAAGTTGGGACAGTACAGCATTTACCACTTTGTACAGTTCCCCTGTCTTTTAACAACACTTAAAAGACATGTACAGGTACTGAAGAAATCAAGTGACTAAGTATTGCAGGTGTTAGTTTGTCCCATTCTTCCTGCAAACAACGTTTTAGGTGTGCAACAGTCTTCGCTGATGCACTTTTTGTTTAAATGCGTAAACATTTTCTATAGGGGACAAATCAGGGCTGCAGGCAGGCCAGTCAAGCATCCGCACCCTCTTCTTACACAGCCATGCCTTTGTTATACGTGCAGTATGTGGTTTGGCATTGTCTTGCTGAAATAAGCATGGGTGTCCCTGGAAAAAATGTTGTCTTGAAGGGAGCATTTGTTCCTCCAGCCTGAGATATACTTCTCAGCATTGATGGTGCCATTGCAGAAGTGCAAGTTACCGTTGCCGAAGGCACTGACACAACCCCATACCATGACAGACCCTGGCTTTTGGACCTGGTAGCTGGTAACAGTCCGGATGGTCCTTTTCTTCTTTGGTCCGCAGCACACGGTCCAATTCTTCCAAAAAAAATTTAAAAAACTGATTTGTCGGACCACAATATACGTTTCCACTGCACAATGGGCCATCCCAGATGGCTCAGAGTAATCGTGCATTTATTTAAAACAGTAGTCTTTACTGTTTATATGCATATATTTATATTTATATTATATATATATATTTCTTTAAAATTAAATTACTGACCCCCATATGTGTGATGCTTCAAACAACGTGCTTTCACAGCAGCTCTCCTAACACGTCAGACAGAGACAGCTGTGTTCTCACCCCACTTTCCATATGACAATTTAGACTCTCAGCATGTGTGAATCCATACTGGTTTTAATGAGATATGTGTTTTCCTCGTTCCCCGGTTAAAAATAAATGGGAAATATTCAGTTTGAATGAACGCCAAAGCTAGCTCCTGTCTCTAAGGTCAACTTTCCTTTATTCCTTCTTAATTTCCCTCTTGTCCTGCAGCCATGTTCAATCTCTTCTGGCTTGGTTTTATTGTCTGTGAATGCACAGATGTCAGCTGGTATTGACATAATCGGGAAAAGGGGCGCTGATGCAGTGACATTTGCGGTAATAGCATCTTGCTAATGTTCGCATTCACACTGTACCACATGGGACAAAGAACAAAACAGAGCAAATATACACACAAACCATGAATTTAACACACAAACACAAGCTTTCTCTTGATTGCTAAGGTGTGAGGTGTTGAGATGTTGCAGTAGTCCACTGTTTGTTATCAGCTACTCTCATAAACTGTACATTGTTAGATAACATCTCTTTAACTACTTATTAATGCAAATACAGTGTCTAATCAGCCAGTCACATGGCAGTAACTCAATGCATTTAGGCAAGTAGAGATGGTCAAGACAGTCTGCTAAATGTCAAACCAGGCATCAGAATGGGGGAGAAATATGTTTTAAGTGGCTTTAGTCATTACATGGTTGTTGATTCCAGAAGGATTGGTTGGATATTTCAGAAACTGCTGATCTACTCTGATTTTCACACACTGCTATCTCTAGGTTTTACATGGAATGGTCCAAAAAGGAGAAAATATTCAGTGAGCAACAGTTATGTAGGCGAAAGTGCCTTGTTGGTGCCACAGGTCAAAGGAGAATGGCCAATCTGGTTGAAGGTCATAGAAACAGTAACTCTGTGACTCAAATAACACATAACATGTTAAAGCAAAAACCTTAAAGAAAATAGGCATCAGTAGCAGAAGACCTCACCAGGTGCCAATTAAAAAAAAAAAAACTTAAGCTAAAATTAATTTGGGCTCACCAAAATTGGACAGTAGGAAATTCATGCCTCGTCAGTTGAGTCTTGCTTTGAGGCTTTTGGTCAGTAAGTTCAGAATTTGGCGTTAACAACAAAGCATGGATTCATCCTGGTGGTGAGAGATATGAGATATGTTCTTAGTACACTTTGGTCCCTATAGCACCAACTGAGCATTGTTTAAATTCCACAGACTACCTGAGTATTGCTGGTTAAAATAGGGACAAACTCAGTAATTGGATTGTTTTCTCCCAGTGGTTAGGTTACCCAGAAGGTTAAAAATTAACCCAACCACTGAGTCAAAACAACCCAATTCCTGTGTTTATCCATGTTTCACCCATTGCTGGGTTGAACCCAGAATTTTTAAAGGTTCAGTGTACTCATCTTGTGATGGGTGCTAATCACAAAGCTCAAATCATCTCAAACTGGTTTCTTGAACATTAGTTCACTATGCTCACATGGCCTAGCTCCGTGGTCAGCAGATCTCAGTCCAACAGAGCACCTTTGGGATGTGGGTGGAACTGTAGATTCACATCATTCGCAGTTACAAAATCATGTTAATCTGAACCCACATTGCACTGATTCTATGCCATGGAGAATTTGAGCAGTTTGCAAGGCTAAATGTGGGTCTTAGCCTAGCAAGGTGCACTTGATGAAGTGGCCGGTGAGTGAATAATTGTATTAAAATAAATAATGTATATACTGAAAACTTTTTGCATTCTGATGTGAGGTATAGAAACCGCTGGATGCACTAATCCAGAGCTCCCTCATGTGGTTCTGAGCAGATGTAATACAATTATTACAAAGTATTACATTGGTTTTAAGTTTCCAACCTTATTTTATATTCAGTTTTAATTTGATTTGAGTCATGGGTGTTTCCAGTTACTCATTTCTCCTGGTGTATACAGTGAATCTCACTCTTTTTCATGTAATTTCAGCAATAAAATGATTGAATCCTGCCACCAGCTGTGTTGCATGTTCTGTGCTGCTAAAATTAGGTTCATGTATAAATGAATCGTCATTGTCCTTGCAGGAGCTTGTTTGTGTTTTCAGTTTGTCACGCTGGGCTGAGAAATGCAGGAGATTAACACTGGCATCTTTAGTTATTTGATATGTTGCTTATGCATATATGAAAAGCTAGTTATTTGGACCTAGTTATCACACTTTTTGCTCCAGCAGACATTTAGGTATACATATATCAAGTCACAGACAACAAAAAGTGATTGAACATTTTCACCACTACTGCAGGAGAAAAAAAAGAAAAAAGATCCTGTTCATTGCACACACAGCATGTGACATCATTTGGGGTATTACATATGGAGCAATTTATCATATTGGGATCCTGCCATTACACGATTACATGCTTTTCAGCTAAATTTAAACAGCACACCAATTATAGCATTCTAAAATTTAGAAGGAAACACTCTCTCTCTCTCTCTCTCTCTCTCTCTCTCACACACACACACACACACATATATACATATATATATATATATATATATATATATATACATACTTTATTTGGACATACAAATTACGCCAAACTGATACATAATACCCTTGTTTTGAGAACATATCTTTTACGAATACTCCACCCCAAAATGAAAATGTTGTTTTGTTATGCATTGGCCTATGTGTGGGAGGAAAAAGCCATAACAAGATTATCTTTTCTGTAGTGTTTACTTAACTTCTTGAACAAGTTAGGTACACAGTTCACCATAGTGAGTAATGAAGGCTGTCTTTGCTCTGTCCATTTCATCATTTCATGCAATTTGCCAGTAGCCAGACTGGAGGTCTAGGGTGGAGAAGATACAAGCTCCAGTTTATCAAGGCATTCGTAGCATGCTACTAAATGTTGTGTGCTTCACAATTAGTATAGAAACTAGGTGAGATCGCTTGGACCAGCAATCAGAAGACTGGATTGACTCACTAGAGCAAAAGGTAAGCAAGAAGTGTAATAGTATTACTTATACAGTAGTGAGGGTCAATCAATTAAACACGGGTCAAACTACTAAGGTCAGTCTCTGGAAGATGTAGTATATTAGTTAGATTATTTGTCATTTTTATATTTAAATAAAAAAATAACCGAAACACAATTAATCAGAGTTCTTAATGTTCAGTTGTAACAGATGAGATGGAGGCATGCAGATCCAATTGCAAGATCTTTTATTAGAAGTCAGATTGACATGGTCAAAATACCGGCAGACAGAGCAATGAGGGTAATCCAGAGACATAATCAAAACAGAGCAGAGGGTCAGAACAAGACAGCAAACAATAACACAAAGATAAACAGTCCAAATCGATACACGGAAACCAGAAGAACAAAGGAGGTGACACTCAGAGATGCAAGCCAGGGCAATACAAAACTTTGCGATTAACTGAGGGTGAGGTAGCTGTATTTATACTGAGTGACAGGGGAATGGTAACAAGGAACAGGTGTGATGTGTAATCAGAGTGAGGTGCATGATGGGGGTCGAAGTCCTAGAGTAATGGATGAGTTCTAGAGTGTGAGGTAGAGATAGGATGCCATCCTAGTGGGGCAACAGGGGAACTATTGTTACACCAGTGCAATAAAAAAAAAAGAAAGAAGAAGAAAGAAATTAAGAATGAAATGTTCATCAAAAGTGGAAAATTCAGTCCACAAAGAACATAAGAATAGGAGAGAGAAAAACTATTGATCCATGAAAAATCCAGGCAGCAAAAAAAAATTTAATCAAATATAGTTTGATCCTACCAGATCGACAGACTTCACTCTTTTCTCCGTTTCCAGGCTTGAGAATATAGGATGGATATCCATCTCTCCGGCTTGGAGATGCTCTGGTAGGTCTATGGCAGTTGTCAGTCTTCTCAGATCAGAATGATATGTGTAATCACTTTCAGTGATAACATTGTCTCTGTCTCTAGGGCCACTCAAGCAACATAATAATTCGTTCCATCACTCCCAACAATCTTAGCAGGACCTAGTTCTTCTGCAATAAACACTTTGCCACTAGTTGGAAAAAATCGAGAAAAAAAAAATTCTTGGTTCTTCGGCTGTGATGATATACCACTTTGACTGTAGTTAGGTGAGAGGTTAAACTGGTCAGTAGACACATACACTAGCTCTTACTACTTTTCTCCACTTGGTCTGTTAGGAGGATGGGGGGGGGTGACAAAAATGTTGAGTTAACTGCTCCATAAGAAGGTTGTAGTCCTTAAGAATATGTCCAGAAAGTTAACAAACATACTTAATATATGGCCCCCTCAAACAGTCATACAAACAGTCCACTCTGTAGTCTCCAGTCCAACCATACTTCCTTGCCTGCCACTCAAATGGCACCAGAAATAAATCCCAATCTCCACTACCATCAAATACAGCAAGTTTTGCTTTGGGACCCTCTACAGCAATTTGCTGACCTTGATAATGAGGCATATTAGATCTTTGTTCAACAATATGAAATGAGAGAATGGCTGAGAGCCACGATCAGTGTGTCGTATACTTGTGCCAGTCTCAGAGGAGGGGGTCCCTCTGGAGGAACCTAAAGTACATGCTCTTTGTTGTATTACTTCTAACTTAGCAGCAAATGGCCCAACTGTGATGTTTTGTGACCTTTCGCTGTTGTCTTGAAAGAAGGGTGATGTTTGTGGGGCCTTAGAACAACTTGTAATATGAGTCAAAAGTGCAGCCATCATCATTTGCAGTTAATCGTTATTGTTATTTTGGTTTTCGAGCACAGTCCTAAACCAGTCTGGTGGTCAATCAGAATCTGGGGCTGCTGCCATAGCTCCAAGACACAATTCTTCCTGGGACATTTCTTCTTTTTTAAAATCTTTATTTATTTATTTTATTTGTTTATTTGTTTTTATTTGAGGTTTTTGAGTCTCTTATCTTTGGCAATTAACTTCATAGTTGAGTCTATGCAGTTCTCATCAGACACGATGATGTCAGCCTACTTGCGTCTTGTCTCACTGCTTATCCGCTTCTGCCATATATGCCGTTTCACCAGCGTCCGACTTTTATCTCGTTTCATACGTGTAGTTGAAATTTCCAGATGAAATCCCCGCTTCTGACACTAGTTGTCGCACGTAAAGTTAGTTCGTTATGCATTGACCTACGTGGATGTCGAGGAGCCACGACAAGAGGATTCTTGAACAAGTTAGGTACACAGTTTACTCACAAACAATACAAGTGGCATTTGATATATTTGTATTTTTACATTTATATATTTTTTAAAATGTAAATTAAATTTAAATATAGCACATTTAACATTATAATCAAGTCTTTTGCGTATGATTTATGTTAGCCAAACAAAATTTGTTTAAAAAGTAAAGTAATGCTTTTAAAGTAATTAAAAAGGAAATGTATTCTTGTTTTCTATTCTATTATATATCTATATATTACTTTTATTCTCTTTTTATTCTATTTTATTTTTATTGCTAGTTTACTTTTTTAAATTATATTATATTTATCTACTGTACTTACTTTTATATTTAACTTCTATTTTGCTGTTTTACTCTTACTTAAATTGTTTTACTTAACTGTTTTTTTAATGTGTCAATTTGTTGGGGCAGTTGTGCAATACATTTCACTTCATGTCGTACTGTGTATGTATATGAACGTGACAAATAAAATTTTATAGAACCCACAAGCACCCCACAGTTGAAAACTGAGGTATGTCACATTGTAAGAGTCTCTGCTTCTAATAGAGAGAAGCTGGTCTACTTTGAATAAGTTATTGAATCGACCAGGCTTTGCTATGTAAATGCATGCTAATTTATGCGTGAGTGATGTGCAGATGTTGGCCAGATCAGTTGTAGAGGGGCAAGGGGACGTGCTTTCTCTTCCATGTTCATTTGTCATCATCTGTGTTTTTTTACAAGGTGGTCAGGGGGTGATCTGATCTGACGATCCCCCCGCCATGCCTCTCAAACAGAACAGGGGTATAAATACAGGGAACGCACATGCTGAGCTCAAATGTTTCATTGAACTGCGCTTGAGAAATCACATAGTGTGGCCCTCAGTGGAAGTACTTAATTCGCTTGGTGTTCATTTCTGACTTATCACTGTACAGTTGTACAGTTTAAAACAAGATTGTTGTTGTTGTTGTTGTTGTTTTTGGAATATAACGTTAAACTCAATGTAACTGTGAAAAAAATCCCATTGGTGCTCAGACCTGACTTACAATTGAATGGTGTCTGCTGCCCTCAAATGGCTCTGGGAGTTACAACCATTTCCCACCAACTACATGTGAATGCCTAGTCAGCAGTGCTTAAAGAGATAGCTCACCCAAAAAGAAAAATTATATAGTTTAATAACCCTTGTGCCGTTCCAAGCCTTGTTTCTTTCTTCTGTTGAACACAAAAGAAGGCAGTTTGAAGAATGTTGGTAACAGAACAGTAGATGGTAACCATTGACTTCCATAGTGTTTATGTTTATTTAGTTTTTTTTAAGGTTCTGGTTGGGAAAATCAACTGTTTTTACAAATATGTGTGTTAAATCTGTAATAAGTTCACATAAACTAAGGTCCCGATACCACATTTAATTAATTAACCATGTAACAATGTATTTCATTTATTTTCCAAACTGCTTTTGGGTTGTAAGGATGATGGAACGTATCTCAGCATTTGGATCGCAGCCGGGGGAACACTTTGGACAGATGACCTTCTAGAGTAGGCCAATACAGAGATCTAATACCAAAACACAAGAGATGTATCTAGATTTGTCAAATGATTAAAAATTTTGTGGGATAATGTCAATTTCCAGAGAACTAACATTGTTGGGGACTGGTTTGCTGAGCACCAAAGGGTAACACTAGAGTTCCTTCTGTACTCCCTTTACTGAATCATATATTTTAGCATGGACATGGAAAGTGTATGACTGTGAGGAAACTTGACATATAGCCTTGTACTTCACACAACTTTGACAGAGCTGCATGCATGTCATGCTTTCAGATCCTTAACATCCCACAGCTGACTTAATCAAACACAGACCATCTCAAAGTCCTGCTTCCACCCCCTTATCTGATTGGCTAATGTGGAGCGCTGGAAAGAGTTGTGCAGGGAACGCCTCTGTTCCCATAAAAATGTAGGCAACTTTAAAAAAGCATCATTTTGGATCTTAGTCCACTGTCGAGAGGAAAATGGCATCAGCACATGACAGAGCAGTTTTACAGGCCATCTTTAACCCTACCAGCCCTTTTGGAGATATCCCTGGATTAAATCAAGAAGATGAGCTGACAGACGATGGTAAGATGAAGATCCATAGTTCCAAACTTTTTGCATCTGATGATTCACTTAATGTTATAGATAGATAGATAGATAGATAGATAGATAGATAGATAGATAGATAGATAGATAGATAGATAGATAGATAGATAGATATCAAATGCTATAAAGATGTGTCTCCTTAGCCTATTTCTTTTATATCTCTTTCTTTAGACAGTGTTTTTAACCCAGAGCTAGTGAAACAGGTGAAAGATCTAGAACTGCAGGGAGTTTCGGCTGCTGAGTCTGGAGACCTACCCGCTGCTCTTCAGCATTTTAACCAGGCCATCAGGATCCTTCCTCAGAGGGCTTCAGCCTACAACAATCGAGCCCAGACCAAACGCTTGCAGGGAGACACCAAAGGTGATACTTTTCTTCTTTCTATCTCAGAAATAAGTCAAAAGGTTACAAACTTTTATTCCCCCAGTTTCTTTTATTTATTTTATTTTATTTTTATTTTTTTCAGAGACCATAATGAAAATACATTAAAATACCTAAAAAAGTTTTAAACATGGTATTTGTAGTAAAACTATAATTATTCAAAATAAAATAATAATAATAATAATAATAACAATAATAATGAAACTACTTTAATGAAATAATGGTACCACTTTACAATGATGTGTCCTTTGTTAATATTAGTTAATTTATTAATTAACATGAACGATCAATGAAGACTACATCTATTGCACTCTTTAATAATTAATACAAATACAGTTGTTCGTTGTTTGTTTGTTCAAGCTCACAGTGCATTAGCCAATGTTAACAAACAAAACTTTGTAACAATGTATTTTGTAATTACCATGAATTAGGATTAATAAATGCTGCAGATGTTGTTAATATTTAGTACATGTTAACTAATGTAGTAAGCTAATGTTAACTAATAAACCTTATAGTAAAGTGTTACCACAAAAATATATATATTTTCATGATATATCACTGATACACACAAAATAAAGTTTACCACAGTAATATTTATCTGATTCAGATAAAACTGAACTTGTTTAAAACATTCACTGGTGTTATATCTGCAATGATGTAACAACATCTTGTTTTTATTTATTTTATTTGTTTTGTCAATTAGTTTATGTGTTATTTAAATAATAATAATTTTAGGATATTACATGGAAACGTGCAAATTAGCTTTTGGGTTCTCTCTCTGAACTTTATATATATATATATATATTGCAGGTGCATTGGAAGATCTGGAGCGTGCCGTTTCTCTCAGCGGTGGTGTTGGGCGATCAGCTTGCCAGGCTCTGGTCCAGCGTGGGCTCCTTCTAAGGTTGTCGGGTCATGATGAGGAGGCTCGGGCAGACTTTGAGAAGGCAGCAGCTCTGGGCAGTGAGTTTGCTCAGCAGCAGGCTGTGATCTTGAACCCCTACGCTGCCCTTTGCAACCGCATGCTGTCAGAGGTCATCAATAAACTACGCAACCCAGAAATGTCAGACATGCCATAGAGATGTACTATATGGATGGAAAGTATATTCGTTGTATTGTAACAAAGGCATGCATTTATTATTGTTCTTTTTGTACTAAATTTCAGGTGATATGTGGAGAATGAATGAACAAATAAACCTTTTTGATGGAACTTTATAACTTCAAGGTGGAAATAAACTTTTAAAATAAAAAAAAAGTGAAACCATAAAATTGAGAAATATTTAAGATATAGGTCAACTTGAGTGTTGCTTTCAATAATCCAAGGACAAAAGATACATTGTTTTGTTTTATAAACATATAAATCACACTTAATTTGACAGTACAATTTGTCACTAACTAGTATTAAATGCAAAATAGTACCATTTTCACAAATGGTCTTTGGCATCTTACGAACATTATTTCAAAATATTTACTTTTGCGTTCAACAGGTGAAATAAATGCATACAGGTTTGGAACATGAGCTTGAATAAATGACCACAATTTTCATTTTTGGATGAAATACCTCTTTAAACTGTAACAGTGCATTTTTCAGCCACTAGAGGTCAGCAAAGATCTGTCACAAGTCAGGGCAGTTTACCCCAAAAAGCAAAATCCATTCTAACTATAGGATAAACTTAACACATCTCTTATTTTCCATGTGCCTTGTCAATCGAGAAGACACTTTTGAGTAAAGTCTGGAACTCTCCTCTTCTCTCCTGGAGATCTGTCATGCTGGGTAACGCCACAGGTTCACTTCTGATCTCTTTCTGGTAGAAAGGACAGACCCTCAGGTGTTCTGCCATGGGGGGCATGTCTTCAAAAACCCATTTATCCACTGGAGAGAACAGACTGCTAAACTCCCATACCTACGTGGAGATGAGAATGGTCAAATGCATCTCTTATGTCATTGTAAAAAAATAAATAAAGAGAGAGAGAAATAAATAATAATTAAATAAATATACAAGGACACTACAAGCAGTATATACATTTCAGGCAACATATTCCATTTTACTAAATAAATAAATAGTGTACAATTTAAGTGGAGCTTGCTTTAAGTAATACTAGTTCTTGATATTATAAGGTTTAAATGTCTATGTGCTTTTAAAGTCAGTTCAATGCATTTCTAAATTAACTGTCACTATGGTAATTGCTATTCTAGACCCCTATTCTTATTGGCTTTCCTCAATGCTAGTTAATACTGCCCCTACTGGTTAAATGCTAAAATCTACTTCCCAAACAATGGCCAAAGAAAGCAAGTAACCACCTGTCATCCAACACCAAATTTTCTACATTGTGTGTAGCTGGCTGACATGAAGCCAGGGAGGGTAAAGTAACTCATGTATGTCCTCTGCTGCTCTCTGACCCACATACCGCAGAGAACAGCTAACAGAGCACCAACGTACTTAGGATGTTTATCATGCCCACCAACACAGCTAATGTACCTGAAATAAAATTAGATGGGGCTGGAAAGCATTGGAATTTTTTTGGGATGTGCACATGCTTTTTTAGACTCATGGAAGTCTTATTATGAATAAGGAAATTAATAACACCATATTAAACAATACTGAGAATAGAACAGCTGTTACACAAGCTTATCTGGGAAAATTTAGGAGCATTCATAGGAATTTGTTTCCATAGAGGAACATACATGTACATTAAGGTTTAAGGAACATTTTGTGTTTGCTGGGTTTATGGTGTTTTTAGTAACTTAACAGTTGCACTTAATATGAACTGGCATCTTAAAGGCAGCTTAAAATGACTTGTTTTGTGTCCCACAGGGAAAATGACTTGAATAAATAAATAACTCTACAGATTTATATAAGAAAAACATTTACCTTTTTTCGAGCCTTCCAGGTGAACCCACCATGAGAATATGTCTTTTTCTCCCATTTAAGGGACACCATGCCCTTCTGCTGAAGAACAGTGCTGCACACTTCCCTCATTAGCTGGGAAACCTGAGATAGACGACCCAAGGACACACTATCCAGAAAACTCACTATGTGTTGTAAGATCTCAAAAGGAAGTCTGCTCAAAGAATCTAAATTCCTTGCTCGTTTACGTTCACTGTTAACGGTTTTTACTCCTTTGTAGAGTGACGCTGGCATATTTGGTTGTAAGATGAAAGTGCTAAGATCTGTATCATAGCTGATGGTAGCCTGATATTTTGATGGTCGAAATTGCTTCTGGCTAAAGGTGCAACCAAGATAAGCCAGCGGGCACCGCTGTAAAAACCAGCCAGTAAGACATGACTGGATGTCTCCATGCACATTCTTAAAGTGCCAGGGGTATTCATCACGCCTGAAGGCATGGCAGCACAGGTAAGTAAAGGCTGAGCAGGATTTATTGTGTCTCCTAGTCACACATTCAGTTTGAATCTGCACATGTAGGTTTTGAGGCTGGTCTGCGACAACATTGGCCAATGATGCATCACTTTTGAATGGAGCAGAATGGAAGTCATAGGTCTGGGTGCCAAAGTCAACATACAAGCCATCGGTTCCTACGGTCTCACAAATCTGATGACCTTTCAGTTCTCTTTCTAGACAGCACATCAGTGTGGTCTCTACCTCATTCACCTTTGGGAGCTCTTCAGTGGCAATGCCCAAATCAGATGTGTCCACATTCTGGTCTGTCTTCTTAACCATTTGTGAAGGATCTTTGAGGTGGCTACGTTTGGCTCTGAAGCTGATCGGTACATTGAAAGAGTGTATGGTTTGAACTTCAATAGGCTCTAAATTCCCATAAACAAAATCTTTCTCTTTAGGTGTGCAAGCAGCTAGCTGGCCAAAGTTGATAAGCATGCATCCATTGTGCACCAGATACATATTATACTCTGCCACGTTGACCTCTTTACGAAGTCTATCTAGAACGCCATCTTGCCAAGGGGCTAAACCTGTCCTGGCAATCTCTGTATCATGGGAAGTCTGAGAGGTTACTCTTGGGTCTTCTTTGTCCTGACAACTTTTATCTTCCAAATTTTTCACAGTTTGCTTGCATCCTTCCTTCTCCTTCGCAAACATTCTCTCCCACATCCCATAGTTCTCCAAGCAGGCCACATCTTTACTCTTAGCCAGTGCCAACCTTTCTTCTTGGGTTAGTTCTTGTACCTCTTCCCCATTAAGACTAATCTCCAGCATCTCTTCTGGGTTTAAGTTCTGAGACTCGCAGCGCTCTGGATCAACACCTCCTACAGCACCATCCAGCAGTCCCTCAGGTTCTTCCATCTTCTCTATCAACTCAGGGAAGAGTGTCTTCATCTGAATTGAGCTAAACAGAAGTTTCTGATCTCTAAGGGCCATAGCAAGGTCCAACTGACTCATGTGGTTTGGATCCTGGAGGGCATTCTTGTAGAAGGTGGTATCAGTCTCGTTCACAGGCCATCGGTTCCAATCCAGGGTACATGTGATGACACTGGCAGGGCACACTTCTAGGTGCTGGGCCAGCCTTTGACGAGACATAGTCATTGGACAGCCATAACCAAAGTTGAGGCAGGGTACAATTTCCTTAGGGCAGAGAAGACGGTGCTCATCTTCTTTACAAAGGTGGAAAGTGGCTCCGCATTGCTGGTGGCAGGAAATGAAGATGCATGATGTGGGGATGTCTACAGGAACCTTGCAGTGCTGGTTATGACATTTTTCACAGTGTGGATGAAGACCGGAGTTGGTAGTCCTATTCTTGCCCTGGAGGTGACATTCCAATACACAGTTGCCCACAAGATCACCATTATTGTATTTACATCATGTGATACATAACACTTGATTGTTTGAAAGCAAGAAATACATGACTACTTTGAAACTCGAAGCTTACCATGACTGTTGATATTTCTTGAGTTTGAAAATAGACTCTGTAATGAGACAAGGGAATAGACACTGAAAGGGAACAAGTCTCGGAAATGTTCCAGTGTTGCTATTGTCTAGACGATTATTGACTTGTCTTTCTGGAATAGACACAACATAAAACCACATAATGAGACAATTCTCAGACTACACTGAATAAATATTTACATATCAGGCAATAAAACAAACACACTTTGCTTAAATGAGCGTTTTGACCACATAAATAGTAGAATTTTTAAGAAAACTGTTTATAATAAACATGCACCTTCAAACACAGACAGTTTTGAATAGTTAATAGCTTTACCCTTTATTATGACAAAACACAATTAGAATTCTTCACTGAGAGAGACCAGCAACACACGCTTCTAGAAGTCTTTGTTATTGTTAAAGGTCTCGAGCATAAATACAGGTCAGTCTCACTTACCCTTGCATGACCTGGCGATGTTAGCATGACTTGTGTTTGTTTAAATGGGTCTGTGCGGATGTAAATATCGCTCCTCTGTTCAGCTGTTATAAATAGACAAACAGGCAAGTCAGACTAAGCCTATGAGAAACAAGGTTACATTACATCACACTCAATTACTATTATTTGTGTGCTGTGCTAACTGATTGTCAAGAATGATCAATTTCATTGAACAATCACACAAAAAAATTTGGATAACAGCTGTTTATTTAACTAGTAAAAGTTTTGATCTGGTGAATACATTTATAACAGGAGGCTAATATTGTGATCCATAATAACTGTATTCAGAAAACAATAATAAATCAAACCAAAGCATTTGCAGTTATTTTACCCACTCTTCCAATTAACACATTGTTCAATTAAACACATAATAATAATTGTATGACACATATTGTCCACTAGATGTCAATACAGCCTTTTTAATTATATTGTAAAGCATTACAGCATTATTAGCCTACAGATGTGCTTATGTTAAGGATTAGTGTTTAAGGAACTTTTTTTTAACCACCTTGATTAGTGCAAATTTTTTGGCTGGATTTTTTTTACTTCAGAAATTGGCTTTGTTGATTCTTGTCATTCCAAGGTCTCTCAATAAAAATGACATCCAAAATGACCTTATTAGCATCCTTGGAGTATAAAAAAACAAATTAATCAGATGTCGGCTCTGAAGTGAAGTCAGTCAATAAAATGAAAACTGCTGATGCCTCATCGATGAAATTTTTGGTCGATGAGCTTCTTACTTTAATTCAACCCGAAGAAGAAAAAGCCCCCCATGCATCCAAGTGTTTATGATCTTATAAATTTAGCCCATCAACAACAATCTGCATCCAGTCTCATGCTATTAAAGTCAAAAAGTAATTAAAGCCACCTTGCAATGATGTCTTTACTGCTAATACTTCTTAATTAGGAAAGGGATTTTATAGGTTCCCCCGGGACATGACACTTTGTCTAATTTTGCTACATTAATGAAAAAAGTTTTAAGCAGGAAAAAATGAGGGAAATTGAAAACGAAGCATTATAGTGAAGCTGTTTTTACAACCAGACAGACTAATAACAGATTAGAGCACCAGCTACTGCCACACGAAGAAGAGGCGACTTCAGGTCAGCGCATCACATGGAAGGTCATGCTACACTGAATGTCAAAGCTTTCTGTCGTAGTTCAGTGAATAAAGAGTCTGACGGAAATTTCTGATTTGAAATAGCTTTAATGCTTTGACAATGATGCACTCATGAGGTCAAGGTTTTGGCTGATTTTTTTGTTTGCCAGAAAGACTCTGCTGGTAAATGTTGCATCTTCCTGAAAATTAGCTGTGGATGTCGGGAATAAAAAAAATTAATGTAGGAACATTGTACTTTCAGGGCTTATTAACTAGCATCTGCCATTTAAGATTAATGGAAACATTCCCACTTTCTTCAGGTTTATTAGAACTCCTTGGGTGCACCCATGAGGTATCCTTTCTGACCTTTAAAATCAATCCATAATTCTAGTGGTGGATAATCAGGCTTATGTGCAAAACTACAATTTTAAGGCAAGCCTTTCGTCGTTTCAAAATTAACATATACAATTTTACAATTAAATCCTACTGTACGCATGGCTTCTTTGCTTTCAGTCTGCCAGTGAGATGAACTTTTATATCACAGATTGACAAAAAGGCAACCAAATGTCACCTGGCTACAAACTGATGAAGATAATTTGGTATCGGCGCTCTGTGTGTGTGTGTGTGTGTGTGTGTGTGTGTGTGTACACTTGTTTTTGTATAAGTGTGTTTGCTGTTATGGAGCTAAGAGATAAGAGGCCTGTTACTGATAAGAGAACTGAACAGACTTCTGGGAGACGGCACATGTGGTTCACTTTGGCCGACTGATGGAAACATGGTCTATTTAACACACCCCATTTATCCTTGCTCCATATTTCACCTTCGGCTTTATGCCAGTCGCAGCAGTGCACCTTGGTAATCTTTTCTTGTTTGGAATGAATTATAGTGTTTGTGTGTTTTGAAAGGTGTGGAGGAAAGGCTTCATCTGTTTACTCTCTTCGCATGCTACCTTGGTTTGCAGACCCGAATGCATTCAGTTTGAAAAGAATGACATCACTTCATGAAGACAAGCCAAACTGCAAAGAGTTCAGAGCCAAATTCACCTGTGCACCCATACAGTCAGCTTTTCACACCTCTTCATACAATAATGACAGACAGAATATGAATGCCCTAGCCATTTACAAATATTACAAACTTATTTGATTTTTTTTTTTTTTTTTTTTTTTTAAACAGAAAAATAGATAGTAATATAACAATTGGATTTTCCTTTAACAGGTTAAACATATCCACTATACCTAACACCTAAATCTAATCAGTGTTTTTTCGCAGTAAGGAAGTGACTGTATTGCCTCTGATGACAAATTAACCATGTGTCTTTTTAAAGCACTTCCTATACTCAAGATTCAAAAGGTGCCTCGACATTTCTTGCATTAGATGTCAAAGCCTGAATAATTGATATTAGCCTGAAGTCTCTTGTGATGTACAATTACAGATTTTAAATTCGTTCCCTAATAAAACTAATGTTCAGAGAGGAATGGCCCTGTATACCACACAGCAAGGTTCTAAATGCAGCCAATTGGAAAAAAGATTGCCTTTGGCGACATGGGTGAAAAATTATGTAACATTGCTTTTAGCATGTTTCACAGTGATTTCGAAGTGGAATGTCCGATGAGTGGCACTTAAAGTAATATGTTCTGTTTGATCGAAAACAGATGTTAATCTGACAGCGTGAATCTGTCTACCAACATAACATAACTATGATAAAAACACAGTTTTGTGCAAGAAACAGCAAAAAAAGTATTCTTGTAGTCATAAAAGTTCTTGGTGTTTTACTTTCACAAGTGTTCATTTCAGCTGGAAAATGAAGTGAGTTGAATGTAGGCTTACAGATACAATATGTTTTTGAATTGTTGTAAAAATGTCAGTAGGTGCATGTATATGAGCCTGTGTTGCAAACATACTGTACTGAATAATATTCTTACTTTGTGTGGTAATGTGCACTCATATACCCTTAATTCACATACATCCCATAGTACAGTTACAGTGTTATGATATCAAACTTAATTACGTTTGAAAGAAGCAAATATGTGGGCAACTGTATCTGTATATTATATCTCCATGTAAAGAAAGCTACTCCTACAGACTCAACTTTGCTTCACCTCCTTTTTATCTCTTAGTAACCAAATCTGTTTCACTGGAAATAGATGTATATAGTCTTCTGCTCTGCAGTCAACTCCTTTAGAAGATATGAGTATGTTTTTTAATTATGTGTGTTGGCACTACTGCAAAAATTTTTTTTTTTTGTTTTTTTTTTATCCTTTTTTTTTTCTCTAGACAGAGTTCTAGATAAAGGTAAGCATTCCTACATTAATTTAAAAAACATTGTTTAACAACTAATATATATTTACAGTTTCAAGACTGTATATAATTAGCTTTTGGTTTCAGAATGCACGTTTTTTTGCTTGTTCTAATTTCTTTCTTTTTTCTTTTTTTATTGTAACCATAATAGAATAGTCATATTAATACTTAACCATGGTGCACATGACTTCTGTCATCATACCAAAAATGTCAGTACTTGATACTGCAGGAAACAATTAATATTCTATTGAACAAACTCTTGTTAAATATTGTGTCTTAAGTATTTCACAGTATACTAAAAACAGTAAAAATTGTTAACCAAGTTTATTAATTTATATGAACAACTTAGATGATGTCAATAGGTGATGGCAGGTCTGTCAGGCAGAATTTATACTAAAAAAGCTAATTCACATATTTTAACAAATCATTTTGTGACCAAAAAAAGCCTCATAATTTTACTGTAAAAGTATTACAGGTACATATAAACTATCCTTTAAATAGTTTATGGAGCTTTCTATAATTTTAAAATACTTGTTTGAGTGTTGTTCGGTTTAAGAATGAGGAGCATGGCTTTCTAAACAGAAAACTTATGCTATACTGTACTTGTCCACTAGTAGGCAGTTATAGCATATTCACAGTCTTGCAATGCAAGAGTTCAAGAATAGTATAGTGTTAACCTTTATACTTCTAAAGACTTTTCATGTGACAAATCCTTGTGACAGGAGCGAAGAGCTGTCATTTTCATGTATGCTGGGATTGTGTCTGGTTTGGAATCTGCAGGGTGTTTTGTGGGTGTATCGTGTCTGGTGTCTGCTTCTGGAGGGTAGTTTTTCAGCGGCTAGCACAGAAGGGCACACCAGCATCCAGATGGCTACACTGAGTAAACTCTTCTGCTCTAACACTTAAACTGGAGGAAAGTTGAATTTGACAGGATAATTTTTTTTCGTACTCAGACCTTCTGATTGCTTGCAAGGGTATAGACGTCTTTCTGTAAGTAAGTTAAATACTCATCTGTGTATGAATTATATTTTTTATCCACATTTAAAATAAATTAATAAATCCAGACAAATAATATGTAGACATGCTATAGAAGTAAAAGTTTGTAGCATTTGAACCAATCAGGTGCAAACTATTTGTTACATTTAACAAATAATCTTTAGTACTATTTTAACTGGCTTATTGTTTGAAAGAATGTGAACAATGCAACTCTGACTAGTTCTCCCTTTTGAAAAGACAATGGACTTTTCCCTAAATTATTTCAGAGGAAAACTTTCTTTGAGTGAACACAAATCCTTCAGGTCATTGTGTATATTATTATGGTTCTTGTATATTGTCTTGTTTATGGTATGCTGTTTTATGCATGTTTATGATAGATCGCTTGCTAATATCACCTCATTATATTGACACATTTTTGTGTTTGGTATCTGAGGACTTGTCTTCAGACGATCTTATTGCGAGCATAAGTTATATGTTAGTAATTTTGCAAAACTCAGTGTTTTAAGAATCTCTTCTAATGTATATCAACCTCCTATCCAGTGCATATGCAAATTACCATGCTTAGAAACAAAGAGCCATAAAAGTTCCCTCCAAAGGATCAACACACTATTGCCTCTTTGACCCACAAGAGGTGTGACCCCACGATCTCTCTCATTTCCTGGCTAAGCCCCCGGGACTGATGCAACCGCATTGTGTGGGACTAGATGCAGCACAGTCTCCAGTCTTTTGAGACACTAAGATGAGAATTTAGCTCCACGGCAACACCTTCTGAGCCAGAACTTTGTGGTCTTGATTTTTCATTTACCCAAGATCCAAGGTTCAAAAACACACATACACAAACTCATTTAGCTTCACAAGCAGAATTTATTTATTTATTTATTTTTATTATTATTTTATTTAAGCTAACAAATGCAGATGCTGGATAATACAGAGGTAATTAAAACTCAACTTGAGTTTTGCTAAGCATGGTTAGCTGACAGACTCAAATGCATTTCCAAGCTCTCTGTTCTCCCAATCACACCAGTTATGAAGTGAACAAAGATTTTTCTTACACATAAGCACCCAGTCTTTTTTAGCTTCAATGATATGAGATCATTTTGGTATATGAGAATTTTGGCACTTTCTCTGACTTCCTCGTCCTTAATCCATGAACCTTGTTACACGAGTGCCGAAACCCGGGACGAGGAAGGTAAGACACAGCCATGCAATCCGCACAGCCGACACCACTTGTAGAGCTGGTAAAGTCACTCGCCAGTCTTCACCAAACCCAACATCAGCCACTGATAGACCCAAAAATGGAACAAGAGGATCAGTCTTGTGTGTTGGTCCAGACCCAGGAGGAAGACCGGCAGGTCCTGTGAAGCTTGCCGGGCCGAGAACTCGCTACCACCACCTGCCCCTCTATTGCCCACGTTCAGTTGAATGAATGAATGAATGAATGAATGAATGACACATTTATATAGCGCTTTACTGTGTATTGCCATACACACAAAGCGTTTTACTCCTCAACCACCAACAGTGTGCAGCATTCACTTGGATGGGGATTATTGTGATAGACAAGGGCCAGTGGGAATTTGGCCAGGACACTGGGGTTACACCCCTACTCTTTACGATGAGTGTCATGTGATTTTTAATGACCACAGAGAGTCAGGACCTCGGTTTAATACGAAAGACAGTACTCTATTGACAGTATAGTGTCCCCGTCATTACTGGGGCATTACGACCCACACAGACCACAAGGTGAGCACCCCCTGCTGGCCTCTCTAACACCTCTACCAACAGCAACCTAGTTTTTTCCAGGAGGTCTCCCATCCAGGTACTGACCAGGCTCAACCCTGCTTAGCTTCTGTGGGCAACCAGGCTTGGGCTGCAGGGTGTTATGCCTGTGGCAGTTGATGAAGATTGGGGACTTGTTCGAGAGACCTGCAGAGGCGCGCTTGGCCACGCACTAAGTGGCAGGTGCGCTTAGTCCCTCTGCTGACAGGGGAAGCACAGATGGCGGCACAACAGCTGCCAGTGGTGGACCTGCTGGACTATGATTAGCTCAAAAGGGCCATTCTCCAGCGTGTCGGCCGGAACCGGCCATCGGAACATCGGCAACGCTTCCACTCTGGGGAGTTGGGGGACAGCGGCGACCCTTCGTAATGGCACAACAACTTCGGGACGCATGGGGCAGGTGATTGTTGGCTGATTATCATGAAATTGAGGGAGTGCTAGACCTGATGGTTTTGGAGCAGTTTGTTGCCAGGCCTCTCTTCGGGGAACTGCGGAGTGGGTCCAGTGCCACCGCCCGATGTCGCTGACGCAGGCGGTCCAGCTGGCTGAGGACCACATGATGGTGTGCCCCAGGAAATTCTACGCATATTCCATGCCTTGAGTTGACAAGCTGCTTAATTGGTTAGGTTCGATTTGCTTTTATTCGACACTGGATTTAACAAAAGGGTATTGGCAGATCCCCTTATCACCACTTTCCAAAGAAAAAACAGCCTTCACAACACGGTTTCGATTACATCAATTTGTTACCCTTCCCTTTGGGTTGTTCGGGTCTCCAGCCACTTTTCTGAGTCTCATGGACAAGACCCTCCGGCCCCATAGCGGTAGTCCTGAGATTGCTGAGGGTGGCTGGACTCACAGCGAATCTTTTGAAGTGTGCAGTTGGGTGGGTGGATATCTGCTTTTACTTGGAATGTGGGCAGGTGCGTCCTCAAATTGATATGACAGCTGCTAAAGCAACCTGCCCGAGTCCCAAGACAAAAAAGGAAGTGAGACAGTTCCTAGTGCTGGCGGGATATTATAGAAGGTTTATTCCAAATTATTTGGAACTCACCAGCCCGCTGACTGATCTCACTAAAAAGGAAACCCCAGATCCGGTCCAGTGGTCGGACCCTTGCCAACAGGCCAGCACCAAGGTAAAGGCTGCCCTATAAGGCTCCCTATGCCCACTCTTACATGCTCCTAACTTTGATCTCCCTTTTTTGTTGCAAACGGATGTGTCAGACAGGGGGTTGGTTGCAGTCCTGTCCCAGGTGGTCAGGTGAGAGGAGAGGACGGTGCTGTATCTGAGTCAGAAGCACTCGAAGAGAGAGACCAGGTACAGGACCAATGAAAAAGAATGTCTAGCCATCCACTGAGCCGTCCTTACCCTTCCGCTATTACCTCCTCAGACGGGAATTCATCGTTTGTTCGGGCCACGCACCCCTCCAGTGGCCTCACCGTATGAAGGATACCAACACATAGATCACCCGTTGGTACCTGGCATTACAGCCCTTTAAGTTCAAGGTGGTCCACAGGCCGGGGGCGCGGATGATGGCAGTCGACTTCCGCTCTAGAAATGGTGGCAAATGCTTTAATTAATGACACCTGGTTTTAATTCCAGTGATTGGAGGAGAGCTGAATAAAAGAGAACTCAAGCCAAACTGAGGTGGTTCCTGTTGCCTACGGACAGCTTTTGTGGCATTAAGAAGTGCTAGACGGAGTCTGCAACCAGAGAGTTTGTGCCTTTATGTTTGTTTATTTCTTTGATGCCAAAGAGGCAATGCAATACTTTTTGGCACTATCTCTGACTTCCCCATCCTTAATCCACGAACCTTGTTAAGCACTACATACAGGTACACTTACATTTTATTTGCAATGATACAAAATAAAGATAGTAATTCATGGACATACATGCTGACATGTACATTATATATATATATATATATATATATATATATATATATAGTCCATACACAGTATATTTTTTGTGAACCTGCATTTATTCTACAGTTAAGGATCTGCACCTTGGCTATATGACATACCATCCTATTGCTTGTTATCCAGAACAGAAATTACAATAAATCAAGTTTAGCATCTGTAATATTTTCTGAGGCAAGGAAAAAGGATATTACAGTTCGAAGTCATTATCTTAGCAGCATGCTGGTCAAAATTGTGTGCTTTCTCCACCTTAAATCATCTTAAAGTGGTCATCGGATGCCAATGTTTTATACAAGTTGATATGATTATTAGATATGAGTCCATAATAAAAAGTCCATAACATTGGTTGAAATTTCACAATGGTGTAAAAAATCTCCATCTCTTGAGCTCAGCCACAGTGATCTTTGGGTTCATCTTTACCTCTCTCACCAAGGCTCCCCCGATTGCTCAGTTTGGCTTGAAGGGTTCTCTAGGGTTCTCAGCTCTAGGAAGGGTTCTGGTCATCCCAAACATCTTCCATTAAAGTATTATGGAGGCCACTTTGCTCTTAGGAACCTTAAGTGCCGCATAATTTTTTAGTAACCATGACCAGATCTGTGCCTTGCCACAATTCTGTCTCTGAGCTCTTCATTTGCGCTGACATGCATTGTAAGCTGTAAGGTCTTATATAGACAGGTGTGTGGCTTCCCTTATCAAGTCTAATGAGTAATCAAACACAGCTGGTCTCAAAACATCTCAAGGATGATCAAAAGAAATGAACAGCACTGGAGTTAAATATCTGACTGTCAAAGAATACTTTTTTAAATAAATCTTAAAAAATGTCAACAATTCTGTGCTTTTCTGTCAATATGAGGTGCTGTGTATTCTGTGTTAGCAAATGGCTGCAATATAACAAAGAGTGAGATAATTAAGTGGGTTTGAATACTTTCCGTACCCACTGATTGTACAAACAACTTTTAAAGAGAATTTTGCATCCAATTAACCCTTTAGGAGATTTTATGCATATTGCATAAATAAAAAAAAGCTCTTGTTTCCCATATAAATGTATTATTTAATATAGTTCATTTAATTTTTCAATTATAACCTCACATTTGATTTTTTTTGTTTGTTTGTTTTTTTCTCATAAGGGTTGTTCTCATATATCATGCCAGCAAGTTGGAGCTTCAGCCACAATCAATAATTCTTTTTTTTTTTTTTTGCAAGTTTAGCTGCAGTTTACCAAATTTTATAGGCTCTATTTTTACTCAGCTATTAGCTAAAACCAACATAATCCAATCTTGGATTTCTAAGATGGATGTATCAGCATGGTAGATGTTATTTATATCAAGGTGCCTCCTTGAAAAGTTGATGAAGACACTATCAAGCTGCAGTATAGCTCCTTAAGGTCATTTTCCTTCTATATATCCCATTCCAAGCTGAAGACCCCCCTCTATTGTGGCACCATGGGGCCGTGACTCCACCATGCCCCATTACTCTCAGAGTCTCCCGCAATGAAGGGAAACGTATTTACTGAGCAGCCACAGCATGGGTGCTGCTTCAATTGCCTGTTGCACCTTCACCCGTGTGGAGCTGGATCTACAGGATGGGAGTCTGCCGGTTTGGGTTCACCTCTGATGGCACGAAAACCATGGCACAAGAGAAATGCGGGTCTCTGGATGATAGATTTTACCTAGAGTTCTATGGGATGCCATGCTTAATTTCAACAACCTGCGGTCCAAGGGCATCCGCCATGGTAATGAGCGAGTACACAGCCTACATCAGCCACCCTCAGCATAAGTGCCTGTGACACTTTATCAGGTCGACACAAATGGTTTCCTGGTTTGCTGATCTTTCCACAAACTACAGCTAAACCAGACCTGGAGAGGCATATTGAAAGTGACGCATCCACAATTCAAATGAGCTGTGTTTCACCTTGCATCGGTTTCCTTGAATTTAGATGCGTTTTAAAATAGGAACTCTTGAGATGCTGTAGATAAAGGGGATTGCACTCCAGCGCTGAGGTATCGAGCCCTTCTGCGCTCAGCTGTAGGTTATTTTATTCCAAAATCAACTTATTTCAAAGTCATCTCAAGTTGGAAACTTGCAAAAAAGTGACTGCAGCCCACAAAGACAGTTCCACAGCACACAATGAAACAGAAAAGAGGAAATAGCAAGCTCTACGGGCAGAGAGCGGTGCTTCCATCGGAACAGATCGGAGCACATAAAATGTTCCGGAGCAAAACTGCAGTGGCTATAATGAAGAAGTTTAAAATACTTGAAAAGACCAGTATTAGTTAGCATTCCCATTCAATGACATCCACTTCCCCAGAAGTTTACCTGACCCTCATGATGCATGATTTACTCTTACTTGAAAAAAGGCAGATTTACCAAAGTCCATTAATATATATATATATATATATATTAGGGGTGGGCATAGATTATTTTTTTTAATCTATATTAATTTTGAAATTAATCTAGATAAATATAGATTAAAATGGCTCATTTGAGATCTGTCAA
>JAUMHQ010000081.1:4408864-4424719 GCA_032361165.1 Enteromius paludinosus
TGTTCCCAGTGGAAAACCCCCCAAAAGTGAGCTGTACTGAACCGTACCGTACTATGCAGTGGAAAAGCACCATTAGAGTGGCCTCTGAACCATACAAAGAGCTGCTCTGAATGCCAGACATGGCTAGAGCATTCTACATATACTCTAACTTGAACTGGGTAGAGCAAATAAGGACCATGCTCATCCTCTGGTTTAGGAAGAGCTAGAAAGGTGATGACTTGTACTGTAAATGGAGTAGAGAGCACTTTAGGCACATGTTTTGGGGACAACATTAGTTGCTAGGCACAAATTCAAGGCATAAAAGTACTGACTGAAAGCACTTGTAAAACGTTCGCTTGTTTAACCAACGCTAAAGCCAGAAGTAGTGCGGATGACTGGAGCAGCTCAGAGATGGGTCCTTGCACGGCTCTTAGGACTCAGAGCAGAGATGGTCCTGTGTGGCTTAAATAGATGCACTTCATGGGCCTTCAATCCAGAGGCTGATAGAGAGATGCATAATCCATAGAATCCATAATCCTTTTCTTCAGTGCTGTCAATGGAGATAAGAGCGGCAAAAGCAAATACATGCACACCAAGTCCTGGTGAGTTTGTTGTAAACTTCTGGTATGAACGAAGCATGTCTCCAGTTGGAGTATCGTTGACAGTGTCCTGTTTTGCAGATACCACCAAAATAAATTAATTTTCTGAGGCCTTTCTGAGCTATTCAAAAAGTTTCTGAGACCTTGGAGAAGGTAATAAAATAAAACATTAAAGTGCCTGTATTGACCTATAAGTGGAACTGACAGATCTATATCAGATCTTTATTTCCATATGTAGATACAAATGTATTTCACTAAACTATAATTTGATATCAGATATGAAATTGCTTGCAAAGAAATTACATTTGTGCTGCATTACTCTTAGATCCCAGATCAAATGGGACGAATGAGGGGTGTTACATTACATTACGGGCAGAGTCATTGATTTATTTGCAGTTTTCCACCAGACTCCTGCAAGCATGAGCTACCAAACTATGTACATATTTATATTTAACATGGATATTGATTTAGATGTCATAGCGATGTATCTCATTAGGGTTTTGCTATGGAGAGCACTCCTCCAAGAGTGGCCACAGAAGGTTTTCCGGCCCTGTGTCTGAGTGGTATCTAGAGGGAGGGTGTTATTGATCAAGTCTCATAATTGGTACAGGGCTTAATACAGGAAACGCTGGTTTGTTTGATTTCATTTGGCACAGATACTTAAAAGGGGAAGGGTTGAAGCAGAGACATCAATAAGCTGATCATGAAAGGAACCGCACTAACCTATTAGGCCTTTTATGTGAATATTACGTTTCCATTCTGTAAAATAAAATGTAATTTGCACTGATACTGTACAAGTCTAAGCAAAATATATGAAACTAATCAGTAATTGATCAGTGGCAAAAAATAAAGAAAATGTCAGCCCCTCTTTTTTTATGAAACTGTTCTGTAACTGGATATTACAGTGTATTTCAGTTTGATTAAAACATTTTACGGTAACACTTTAAAGTAAGGTTTATAAGTTTACATTACTTAGCATGAGTTAACATTAACTAAGAATGGGCAACACTTGTTTAATAATCTTAGTTAATGCTAATTTAGTAATGCATTATTAAAATCACAAGTTGTGTTTTTTAAAGAATTAGTTCACCCCAAAATGAAAATTCTGTCATTAATTACTCTCATATCTCATATCTCATATAGCCCTCATATCGTTTCAAACCCATAAGACCTTTGTTCACCTTCGGAACACAAATTAAGATTTATTGATGAAATCTGAGAGCTATCTGACCCTCCACAGACAGCAATGCAATTGAAATGTCCCCAGTTCCAGAAACATAGTAAATAAATTTGTAAAACAGTCCATGTGACATCAGTCGTATATGTCTGATATGGCAGAAAATGTAACTCAGGGGAGAAGAATGGTTTATTAAATTGTTATTTTTCTTTTTTTTGCACAAAAAAAAAGTTTTCTCATATCGTCGCAAAACGAGCGGTGTATCTCATTAGGGTTTTGCTATGGAGAGCACTCCTCCAAAAGTATTACCCATTTTACAAAATAATATGTATAATCTAACCAATTTTATCTACAGTTTTTGATTTTTTTCTATGATTTCTAAATCGTAAACACAATGAGAAAGGTTCACCCTTAATCTACCCTAGGTGTACAATACCCTACAATTAAAGTAAAATATTGTAATTGAAACAAGAAATGTTTCTAAAAATAAAAAACAATTCTGTAAAAACTTTAATGAAAATTTCAGTAAAATTATTATTTTTTGTACTTTATTTTAATTAAGATATTTTATTGTACTTTTAGGGTTTTTGTTTGCCAGTCATATAATTTTTTTTATTTTAATATATATATTTTTTTTTTTACGGTGTAGTTTCCACTAGCTTTCGTACGCGTTCAAGAGTCACAAGAGTGGTGTTCCAGCATACAGTACGTAGCGTAAGCTAACTTTAATGTTTCTGTTTTGTTTATATAAGGTCATTAAATTTGTTTCTCACAAATGTGCATCTGTTTTTATCAGCTGTTTGGACTCTGACTGCACCCTTTCTCTGCAGAAGATCCAATGGTGAAGAAGTGATATACTGATGAATTTCTCTAAATCTGTTCTGATGAAGAACCAAGATTAAATATTAAATATTAAATATGTTTCTGTGCATAATATACTGTGTTCATAATAAGTAATAAGTACTATAGCACTGAGAGTGTGTCGAAAAGTGCACCACATCTGAAAATTCAGTGGAAGCAAGAATGTGTTACCAGTTTTTTATATGTTTATGGCACATTAGCATGAGCAATTGCATTGTGGATATGTTAGAATGTGTATCCAAGTTGAAAAAAAAATGTAATGTTCATTTGGGTTTAGTCATATTTGCTGTCATATGATTTTGTCTGTCTATTCCACAGCCTTGCTAATTGTAAAATACTTGCTGGCATTTCAGTTTACAAACTGAAAGATTGTGTATTTAATAATTTGAAACAGAATGACAAGACAAAACAAAAGTAATTATAAAATGCAAATAGCATGCCCATGTGCCAAGAAGTAACCCAGTACCTATTTAGTAGGCATAGCTCTAGTCAGCCATGCTGATGTTAACAATAAAGAATATCTTAAAAATAAAAAATAGTGTATCAAACATTTTTATATCTCAATGTTATTTTTAAATAATTGCCTTGAATTAATTGTATCTGAATGGGAAGTGGGTGACTGAGACTTTTTGGAGTATGCTGGTTGAGCTTTCAGATTTTTTGTGACTTCCTGGGTTTGTCAGAACATATTATCATATTCTTGAGGTTCAGATTTGCCATGTCTAGCTGTTTCTTGGAGGTCAAACTATTCACAGTGACATTGACTCAGGCTCTAAAGGTCACTATGATGTTGGTTGCTAGGTGCTTCTGGTTGATTACTGTATCCGACTGTAGGTGGAGCTTAGCTGTCTACACTCACATTAGCTGCCTTTGCAATGTGTCGTTGCATATTTGCATGAATTGGATCTCTGCATATTTTTTTCTCCTTCACTATCTGTATAAAAAGCTATGAATAAATGACTAGCATTCCTAGTAAGTAAAATAGAGGCAAGAAAAAAAAGAAAAAAAAACATTTAAAAAACTTATATATACAGTATGACTACAGGGCAAGATTAGCTATTAAGACTTATTTTTGTGTGGTTCCTTACTATGGTTGCTTACTACTCGATACTATGCTATGAACTATTACTATTTCTATTGCACTATTGTATGTCTGCACTGTAGATCCAGAGCTCTCGCCATTTCATTCCCCTGAATACCTGCATATGGTGAAATGGAAATAAAGTCTAGCTTGAACCTTGAACCTTAAAACACTTCAAAATACATATATGAACTAAAATCACTTATCATAGTGTATGATTTGTAAACAATTGCACTTTAGCATTTGCATCACAGAATTTGACCCATATGTATGACTTTTCTAACAAAGTAAACTTGCTCAGTAGCTCACCTGGTACAGCATTGCCCTTACAACAGCTACTGTATGTTTCCATCTAAAGTTTTTTAACTTAATCAAAGAGAACAAAATCTGCACTTCAAAACAAACTTACACTAAATATCACTAAGCAGATGAAACACAATAAATGTGCCCATTGTACAGTAGGGCTGCACGATAATAATCACACAATATGTAATAGCAATAGAGCATCTTCTACTAACAACACAGAGCTGTTATTCACTGAAGAGCTGCGCAAAAACACCCTGATAATGAACATGATTTTGCACAGCTCTTCAGTGAATAACGGCTCTGTGTAGTAAATGCAGCTCAATGTTAAATCACGCACCTGATGGAATTTACCACTGATTACAGAACCAGCTTTACTGACAAGATGCTCATTAAATATCGCACGATTATTATCGTGCAGCCCATGCCCATTGCTTTCAGAGATGGATGCCTGCTGTTTGGGAATGCAGTCACATCGCTGTGACTTTGATGACAGACTTTGCTCAGGCATTTCAGAATAACCCATAACAATATTTCAGATGCTGTGCAATGAGATTGGTCCGTTCAACTTTTTTTTGATGCGCATGGAGGAATTTATTCAGTATTTCCATCTCCCATTATTTGCATTAACTCTTTTTTGTACAAGTCAAAAGCCACCTCATGTAAGCGTAAAAGCTTGTGTGTGTTTAAATTTAGACATTTCTTTATGCAAATTGGCATTTCCATCACTTGTTTTCCATACTTCATAAAAACAGTTGTTGGAAAAACAAAGATGTGGAATGATCAAGTGTTAGTCATGTGAAAAACAAGTCATGATAAAAGAGTTAATTTTTTAGAAACATGCTAAGCTTTCATAGTTACTTCAGAAATGCATTTTTATCTAAAATTGATATTATCAGTTAGCTTTAAGGTAAAGTTTAGTGTAGAGTGATACATTATTTTCAAAACGATGCTTTAACCTTTTAGCACCTTCCAACGGACATCAACCAGCATAATAAATCATTGCCAAATTCACATTCATCTTTTTTCAGGCAGAACTAAACACACTTTTGGTGCCACACTTTGGACTTGACTGAAAGTGATGTAACGGTATACCATTTTTAGAAATATCACCAGTGACTTTGGTATCAGTGGTTTTTAAATCTGTATATGAATAAATTTATTCATAACTCTGTATTGTGCACATAGTATTAGTCTAAAGATTGCTTGAAATTATGAGGTGGAGCCCTAAAAGTCTGTCTGAGATAGCTTTTAAGTGCCTACATTACATAAAGAAACAACCCCTGACACCGCAAAAATTTCTGTCATTGTGAATGTCCCTTTAGAATGAATACTTAATGTCTCCACAGAAGGAGACAGTGAGCTTTGCCCTTGAAGTGGAGTCAGAAATATTGTAATTGCAAGTTCTTAGTACATGAATGATCAAGTCAAGTTGCATTTACAAGTGAAACTCAAGTGTAATATGGAACATATACGAGCTGCAGAGTTGAGACATAAGGGCTGTGTCAATTTGTGATCTATTATACAGATCATTTAATATATACATTAATTATTGAGGTCAGTGAGCAAAGCACGTTTACAGTGAAAGTAAAGCTAATCATTAAACTTTGCATTATGTACAGTAACAAGAACATGTAGTTGAGATACCATAAATAAATACAGGTGCATCTCAGTAAATTAGAATGTCGTGGAAAAGTTCATTTATTTCAGTAATTCAACTCAAACTGTGGAACTTGAGATGCAAATTGAGATGCACCTGTATGTGACACAAATTAGTTTTGGAATTTAGATGTAGTTACAGTTTTCTTGTTTTATTTAGGATCTGTGTGGTTTCCAGCTTAAATTTGTAACATGTCATAATAATGAACACCAAACAAATGTGCACAAACGCTTCCAAAATGCACTTTTCTTGAAGGCAGCACTAGACACTTCATTAATAGCAACAGCTAACAATTTTTCCATAAACCCAATTTACAAAGTTGAATGAAATTGAATGTTTTTGCAAATGCAATCTTTGTCTGGACCTCCTATTTCTGTGCTCCCAAACGCATTTTGTTCTTGCAGTTTCCTTGCAGGCTCTGTAGTAAATCAGACTCTGTGATTTGGGTGTAGCTGCAGCAGCAGGCTGACAGGAGGGAGTGCTGCTGTAAATCAGGCAGGTGTGAGAGGAGCGTAATCATGGAGGGTGAGGAACGAAGGAAAGAAAAATGTGCCTTGAGGGAGAAGTCATAGTTATAAAGGAGGCTTTATTGTTGTCTATAGCATCGCTGAAATCATTGACAGGTGGTTTAAAGGGCGCTTGCACACTCTACCGTAAGTTCAGTCCCTTTGTTTAAAAATGGTCTTGGGTACAGTTTGCGTGAATTTCAGTATGGTTCATAATTGGTATGAAAGCTAAGCTGATGTTAACTGCTGTTGATGGCGTATAATTTGAAATTAAACTTGTATATCAAACTAACTGTGAAAACAACCAAAGTAATATTTTATAGAAACTAAAGTGATAACGAGACATTTAGAGTTCAGTCAAAGAACGAGTTAATTTGTATTTTTCTCTCTTAATATTAAAATATTTTACTTTTCTTTTTTTACTTTGTAGACCCTTTATTCCCCTCTCTGTGTGCTGATGGATGCTACCATTTAAATAAGTTATGAGGGTGCATGTGCATTTCCATGCATATATTGTTGACAAATGAATTATTCAGAGACACTTCACTATAAAACTGAGTTTTATGACAGTTCCAAATGGGAAGTTGTATGATCGGCTCAACAGGAGATGGACAGGAAGCACTCATCAATGTAATTTACTGTGTGCCGCCATCTAAAAAACATCAATGCTGTTAGGACTTTTAGACAATAACTGAATTCGCATATGCAATGCAATCCAGTTAAACACAAAGTTAATTTTGTGCCATCATGAGAAATATAGCCAGGTAAAGACAGCTAAAGGTGAGTAACGGCAGCATTTCATTGAGGTGGGGAAGTATTTCTTAAAAATTCCGTTGCTATCATAAAAAAGAACACCATCAGCAACCAAATTTGCATATGCAATGAAACCTGATTAAACAAAATGCATTTTAATGTGCTTTGTGATTCTGCTTTGAGTAAGTGCTATCAGGAGGCCAGGCCCTTACAAAGAGTTGCTTCCAGAACGAGATAATTTCTAACATAAACAACCAAAAGGTGCCTTGGTTGGACAGAGGCATTTAGAGCTTTAAATTAAAGGTTTTTTATGACTTTAAATTTATTGTTTAATAAAAGACTTCATGCTGAGACAGACTGGCGTTTTTCCCTATGGTTAACAATTTACTGTGTTTTTTTAAATTTTTATTAAATGACAGAGTGCGTAAGACCTGTTGCCGTTAACACCTACACTATGTACAGCAGGTGTTAACAATATAATTAACCTAAAAATTGAACATTTTGTCATTACCCGCCCTAATATCGTTCCAACCCTGTATGTGTTACGTCCTGGTGCCTGGTCCAGGAACTACCAAAACTTGCTGACTGTCATTACCAGAAGCAGTCTTGAAGGATGTCGTAGGATGTTTGAGTCGTGCCTCTGGGAAATGTAAGAGCAAAGGAAGCACGTTTCCTAACTAGTCTCTTCTTGGCTTACAGTATATAGAAATGCTCTGACATTTTACTTTACATATCGTTGGTTTCAGCTTCAAATTCATGACTTGCATTTGTTTTTTTTCTCTTTCCACGCTCGTCACTAATCACACAACACATATTATGCCATCCACTGGGACTGCTTACGGATAGAAAAGTGTTAATTAAGTTTGAAATATAAATATTTATCTTACAAAAGCACATGGATTCACGACAGGTGGCTTTTATTCACCCCCAGAGCCACATAAGGTACTTCTGTTATGGATGTGCATACTTTATTTAACATTTTCCGAAATGTATACAGCAAAGGTCGCCGTGATTTTGCCAAGTAAGACCTGATCCTGGATCAACATTACTCTCCAAAAATATAGACTTATCCCAATCCCTACCCCTAAACCCACCCCTATTCAAAATGTATGCCTAAAATCAGTGGGAAATGATAGCTGATTAACAAGGGTCTAGAAGAACCTTACCCTGATCATAAGCCTAAAATAAATATATACAAAAAACTTTTGATTGATTGATTGATTGATTGGAATGTTGTTCCAGAATATCAACAACAAGGATGTTGATCCAGGAACGTCTTGTACTTGGTGAAATCATGCTCACCTACAGGAAACACCTGCTTAGTCCCATGGAAAGGTTTGGAGATGTCTGGACAGTTTTTAGCAAAACTCTGGACTGAATTTGTCTGAAAGAAGAAAATGACATGCACCTAGGATACTTTGAATGTAAGTAGAACACTGCCTAATTTTCACTTTTAGTTGAACTAACCCTTCAAGATGGATAGCAGGCTCCAAAAAGGACAACAAAAACAGCACAAAATCATTTGTGTTTACACTGTATTTGCATCCATATTTCTTTATTTATAAGTAAACGCCATAGCATGATTGACTTCACTTGCATTGTTGTGTTAATCTAACAGCACGCTTTGAAACGACGTGAGAATTTTTATTGGCTACCTAGTTTGTACTCTTTCGCACTATTGATTTTCATGACCAACGGAGCAATGCGATTGTAGATTTCCACAGACAAATAAAGTATTGCCCTTGTCTCTGTGATATCCCATTGCTCCACTTGCAAGGGCACGTACAGATACAAAGAAATGCACGTACACTACATCAAATGAAGCAAAGCTCACATACATGGCATCATTTTGAAGACAAGAGGCAGGGCCGCTGTTTCTCATACGTTCTCCCGGCTTGCAGGGGATTGAACTTCAGCCGCTTGCTTTGCCGGGACAAGGAGCGCCCCACAGAGCCTTCCCTTTGATGTCTGCCCGCAATTCAGAGCCACTGATACATGTATCGATCACCGCAGCAACTGAAGCTTCTCTCCCGCTGCTCGCTATTTCATTTGTTCCCTGTGGTTCCTTCCTCATATTGATCCCTGTGAGGGGGCGGCGTTTGAGACTTACAGACACGAGAGAGCCGTTTACAACAGCGTACATCATTTTTAGCTGTCATTTCTAAGACTGTCACGCTTAACGTGTTTACGATTTTTTCAGGCCCTGGGTTTATTTTCTTTTGTCTGTGGTTCATTTAATACGTGTCAGTATAATTATAGACTCTTAGCAGACATATTTTGGTAATTAATTATTCTGGTCTAAAATCCACCAAGGTAACATACATAATCACACAATGCAAACGGAATGACAGGAGCCTTACATCAGCCGTGAATATGTCGGTACATTTTCTACGGATATGTTTAGAATAGCTTAGGCCTACCATTTTTCGTATGTTATGTCTGCATTATGAATATTGAGTCATCCCATTTATTTCTATTAAAGAGCAGCCGTTGCACTCTGGAAATGATTTTAAAGGACATTTGTTTTAACTTTATGAGAGCATTTTTGTTGGGGGGGTGGCTGATGGAATATTATGCAATATATCAGATGTTAAATAATGGATAAATGAAAAGAAGAAGAAAAAATTAAAATAAAAATCAATACAGGATCATGCTGTGCTCACAAATTTTAAATATGCAGGGCATTTTGTTTATCTAAAGTTACATTTTTGCTACAGATTTTTTAAATAATTCACAATGTGAATTGTCTTATGTAAGGACTTGTAAGATACTTCCTGTATTTTGTGTTTATAATGTATTCTATAGTAATTGTCTATGCAGTATGTGTGCGTGCATGCATTTTTGACCATAAAGAGAATGCAATAAGATGTTTCCTTATTATGTCCTTTTTCCAAATTAAATTAAAATGCAGCATGACTTCAACATCCCTCATTCAATTTAAAATTGTAATGATGTCACATAACAACAATGCTTGAACAGTTAACAGATGTACCGTATACTGTAGGTCTAATGTGTGATACTGTTGATCAAACAAAAAATTGCAGCATAAACGGCAAAGTATATTGTGTTTAATCCTGAACATAACTGTAATTATTTAATCAGAATGCTTTTGATTATATGAATTTGTGTGGGCAGGGTTAGTTTAGCAGTTACCATCCTTGTTTATTCTTGTGAGTGATTACTTTGTAGTTTGTTTAGCGCTGAAATGCTGTCAGCTCCTCAGGCATGGTCCGGCAGCACAGAGTTAAAGTCAACCTGTCACTCTCTCTTTACACAAAGGTGCTTTGAGCTCAAATTGTGAGCGGAGGAATGTTTAGAAGTGGCAGGTCTCAGAAAAGCACTCTGAAGGTTTCACAGCCCATCTCCGCATATTCGGCAGCGCTCTGAAATGTTAATACCCGTTATTCATAGTTTAGACCCACCTGGGATTCATTACGTTAGAGGTTTGGCTTGAGCTATTCTGAATTTAGCTGCGTTTGATGTGTGCAAACTTTTATTTGCATTTTTTCTTAGGCTGCAGGGCTAACTATAAGTACCAACATTCTTAAGTGTTGTGTTTCTCTTCTTTTTTTTTCTAATATTGTTTTTTCTGCTTAGTATTTTTGTGGAAGCTATGATACTTTTTTTTTTACTTTGACTTTGATCAACTGATTAGTGTGGTTATCATTATGGTTTTCACCAATTATTACACTTATCAAATATTGCAAAGAAAGATTTCTAAATAATCATGTGACACTGAAGTCTAGAGTAATGAGACTGAAAATTCAGCTTGGCTATCACATGAATACATTAGATTGTGAAATATATTAAAACTTAAAACAGTTATTTCAAACTCTAAAAATCAGATGAATAAAACAGCTTTTTTTTTTAAGTTGCCAGCAACCGCCAGCATTTTTTAAGATTTTCAACTACATTTGACGGCTTTTACAATATTTTCTCCTATGCATATATGGGCATATTATATATGAAAATGAAAAAGCTTCTGCTTTAAAACAAAAAATCTAATCTATATGTTTAATTCCAAAGTCTAATCTTTATTCTATATTTATGTGTCCTTGTTTTATCATCACAGGTTTCATCAGAAATACAACATTTTGGACAAAAAAAAACTGAGAAAAATGCATTTTTAATCAAAGTACTGCATTTTAAAGCAAAAAACCCTTAGGATATCATATTTTTTCACATGTAAATAATTGCAATTGTAGAAGTTGGTTCTGCATTAAACAGAACCAACAAACACACACTTATTTATATATACACACACACGTTTGCACAGGCACACACATACATTTAGGCTACTGTACGTGCATACATATATACCTAAATATATATACACACACACACACACACACATACTCCCTTCATATAAAGATCCTGCACACACGCACGCACATACTGTACACATTCATATTTATACAGATGGTGGAAAGCTCATAATTCATGTGTCATGATTTTTTGTCCACTACTGTTAATAAAACATCTCCCTGACACTGGTCTGATCACATGATTGTACATTTGCCAGTGCTTTAGTGTGAGACCTAATGATTGCACCTTTTGTTCAGTTCGATGCTGCCTTATCCCAGGATTCCCTGTCATAAATCTCATTGGCTCAATATAGATTAGTCATGTCAGGGCTTTGCTGCCCGAGAAATCATCACCTTGGCCAAGACACTGCTTGTCAATCTCGATTAATCTTGTGGTCATGTTGCCGACATCTCCCGTCGAGCGGCAGGAACAGGTGTATCAGGTTACCTCTGGGATTCTAATGAAATCAGTGTACCCTTGTCCCAAAACCTAATTTACCTTCGTTTTCATGCTGGGTCTGCCAATGACTTATTTAGTCCTTTGAAAAGGTTGAGAGAGGTTACTCAAGCACCCTTGGGAGTGGATTCTAGCATACATCCTCTCGGATGACAGACTGCAGTCGCTACAGATTAATTGATGAGAGTTCACATGAATTGACACTCGTGTCTGAGTTACATCATGGAGAATATGGATTTTTGATGTCTGAAGTGCTGATACAAGACCTTGCAGATATTACTGTCTGCAAGAAAAAAATTCCCTTAACACGTTTTCACAAAGCACTTGCCTTATCAATATTAGCAGTGCATGCCTTTTGTTTTTAAGCTATGATTTTTTTTTTTTTTTTTTTTTTACAGGGAAAAGGAGATCCAACAAAGTCCATGTGGCATCAGTTGTTCAACTGTAATTTTTCAAAGCTACAAGAATACTTTTTGTGCACAAAGAAAGCACTTTACACTTTATTTTTATAATCAACTGTAGACATGCTACTAACTATAAGCAACCAACTACATTTCTATTAACTCTACTACTACTACTATTACTACTCAGAGTGAATTCTTAGGGTAGGTTCAGGTTAGTATATACATACATGTACATGTACATAGTTTCTGATAGTCAGGATGTTGTATGTTCTGAAGCCATTAAAATTAAGTGCTAGAAGTTATAAAGCAGGCAGTCTACTAATACTGACTGCTAGTTCACATACAAAGTTACTTGCTGTTAGTAGAACATCTAAAGTGGCCTATCGAAATAAAGTGTTACCAAAAAAAAAATAAAAAGTTAATAATGTTGATAAAAAGTGTGAAGGTCTAGGTCTAAAGTTAGATTTTTAAGTTTTATAAATCCCTCATCTGCAGTTCAAACAGTTGCCTTTTTGTAGAGTGCAATACCCAGCGCAATGCACAACCCTAAGGCGAAGAACAAAGAGAAAATATATCATTAGACATCAAAGTGAACGACTTCCCCTGTTTTGAGGTCAGAAGATTGTTCATCATCCTTTGTAGTGGAATGCAATTGGAGGTAGGTCAATATGCACCAAGACTGTAGCTCGCCTTCGCCAATTGCCACCAAGCTCCACATCACGACTGTGATTACAAGCCCACTCATACTCCTCTTCCTCCTTCAGCGAGTGCTGTAATCCAGGTGTCCACACCACCTGCACGGTTTTGTTAGCACCTGCGGCATTGAAGATACTCAGCGCTCCTCTGTACCCATTTCATTTTCTCCGGCATCGCTAGCACGGCAGTAAAGTCTGTTGGGAACCTTAAAAAAAAAGTTTGCAATTTGTTTCTGCCCAGCAGGCGTGGTAAATACAGCCCCCCCCAGGGATGTCACACAGATGATTTTCCACACCGCATTGTATGGGTCCCACGGGCTGTCATATCACCTTTTTCCCAGAATGCCCAAGGCTCTGCGATAAGGCCGCTTCTGATGGGACTAATGCATAGCCGACAAGCCGCCCCTGCACCGCAGGTGATGAGAAATCAAATTTGAACAGCAGACTGCACTCATAATAGCTACAATCAGACAAACAGGTGACTACGCCTGTGAAAGAGACAGCTTTTCTCTGCAATCTTCATGCTAGCTTCTGTTTGCACATGGTAATGAAAATGGATAATTAGGCCTTTCGGTGACTAAACGCACCTGCTTTTGCTTCCATTTATAAAGGGTCTAAACGATCTGCTGTTGCTATAAAACTTCGCATAGAAACAGAAACCATCGCAAACTTTCCTTATCCAGAAAGACAGCATCCGCGGAACTCCACAAGCAACCAAAACTAGTTTAGCACTGAGACGTATCAGTAGACAAAATCGCAACTCTGCAGCTCCAGGTGAGAGTTATCCGTGTAAACAGTTTTTTTTGATAAATGGCCCTACCGATTTACGCTACCGAGTGACAAGGCAGTGGAAAGTGACCATGTCATCTCCTTCAATTAAAGTTGCTTCTTGGGTTGTGTGGACTTTATCTAAGGTTCAGTCTGAGCTTGTACAAGCTGTCAGGATAAATTAGAGCTGCTGACCAGAGAAGCATGTGGCAGCACTTAGGACACTTTTCAAGCTGGCTGCAGCCAGACCGCAGGGGATTTAACCTGCAAATCAGTGGGCAGAGATCAGATCAGACCGAAACAAAGGCACTGAGAGGCATAGACTTCTGCTCTGTAGGGGATCATTCATACATACGTCATTCCTTGTTATATGGTTTGATTGAAAGCTAGTGAATATTAAAAGAACTCAAAGGGTAGTTATGTTTTCAGAGGTTTTTATATGAAAAATGTACAATGAACATGGAGTTTATAGTCCATTTAGCATACATATTCATATTTGAGTAAATCAGGGTTCTGTAATCTTTTTGTCATGCCATTGTTCATTTTACAAGTTAGTCACTGTGTCTACAAAAGCACCCTCAGATTTATATATTATATATGCACACATCCATACATATAACTAGTATGAATGCTAATTGGATTTATATTAGCATTTTTAAGCAAGTTCATAAAGTTCATCAAATTTAAGTGGAAACTTGGTGATCTGTTGTCCTAGCATAATATGCTTAAATAATTTGCTTATTTGATTAATAACATAAAAATACAACAGTCTTACTGTAAATATTTCTGAAGTAGTTTTTATATAATCCCTAAAGTATCTATTTTTTTGGTATTATTACAACTTTAAGTAACAGAGTTCTGCTCCATATAGGGTCATTAAAAATACATAATTCCTTTTCATTTTGTTCACTTAAAGATATAGTAAATATTTAAAGGAGCTCAAATAGTAATCATGTTTTCAGAGTTTTTTTTTTAAATGTATGGTTTATGATCCATTTATAGTACAGAAGATTCATGTTTGTGTAAATTAGGGGTTGGCAACTGTTGATTAATCTCTGCGACACGCCAGTTCCATTCTCAGCATTACATATTATATGAATACCTACATGACATAATAAAAGAAATGAAATGTATATATTCATATTTAACCGTTTAAAAAAAAAAAGTCAATTTAAACTGTTTCAACTTTAGTTGAAACTTTGTGATCCATGTTATCTCAGCATAATATTCAACCACAGATTTTATACATAACTTCTGTAAGCAAAATATTTTGGTAACACTTTATACAAACTACACACTATGAATAATTAGTTAAGCATTAGTAAGCATTTATTTCATCCTTTATAAACCATAATTCCAACATTACTATGAACAGTTTACAAGTGCATTTAAAAATGCCTTGAGCATGTAGTATATAAAATGTTTAATAATTGTATTTTCATACTTTATTAATGATCAGCTAATCATTTTTTTAATTATTACGTTAGTTACAAACCAGTTATTTAGGAGTTGTCAGTGTTTAATAAGACCATTTAGAGAGTCTAAGTAAATGATTTATAAATCACTTAAACTTACATTAATACATCTTTTTATTTAGACACATTATAATAGTTGTTCAGTGTGTTAATAAATGCTTCAGTAACACATGTTCCTGGTGTAATTCATGATAAGTCAGGTAGTTATAATGCATTTAGTAGTTGCCCGACGTCTGTTTTTGTGAGCTCACCTAAAGTTAGGACTATTAATACCTTGTAAAGCATTTATAAAGCAGACATATTTTTTCAAGATGTAAACCATTTAATCGTACAACTCTACACTTGATAAAAGAAAAACAAACCTTCAATTTCATAGCAAATCCCTCTGTGTTGTTTGTTTATGTTTCCTGTTAGGATGACAAGTGTTCAATTACAACCCAGTCTCATATAAAAATGTACCCTGACTACATTGGTCCAAAGTGCAAAACGTAGAGAGGTTACAATAACGGCCCTTGAATTGTGTGACTGTTACGTTTTTTTGTCACGGTTTCGTCAGTGACAGGCATCAGCTGTGATCCACGCACGGATAACTGAATTCATTTTATATAAAATGTATACTTTCATTGTAGCACCAAGCCCTACCTTTACCCTAAACCTACCCACTTCTGAACAATATAAAACACACACAGACAATATAAGCCCAGTCACAGGTATTTATTGCAAAAACTGACCATAAGCAGTAAAAATAAGCATTACCAAGCTGTGTTGCATTTCAAGTTCTTCTAAAGCCATACGATGTCTTTATGCAAAGAAGAGAGTAAAATACAAGGTTT